>JAXGGA010009796.1:0-49823 GCA_038373865.1 Uloborus plumipes
TTTGATAATCTTTAAGAAAAACTGTTTGGATATAGGAATTAGAATTAGATAGGAATTAGAATTAGCTATTCAAAAGACACCGAGCAAGTTAAATATAAAGCCGAATAAATATAGATGGTGGTCAATAGGAGATATGTAGAAGACAAAAAAAAAAAAAAAAAAGGATGAAAAAAACGTGATAACAGGCATTTTCAAAGATAAACTTTGCAAAAGGAAAGAGTGAGAAATATTTTAACAGGAGCAGAAGACATGGAAAGTTCACAAACAAATTACATTGAAAACTAAAACTACTGATAGATACAGTAACAACATGCAAATGAGCTACAATGGTTAAAAAGTGATTAATAAAGCAGAAAGTAAAAGTGATTTGAGATGAATGAATTATACTGTATTGATAAAAGGGAAATTTAAGAAAGATTAAGTGATCAAAATTTCAAGATGATCGTTAAAAAAAAAACTAAACAAAATAACTACTGTAAGTGCATCGTTTGGTAGATGTTTATTTTTAGATCTTACTGCACAGTTATTTTTAAAGAGTCTACCTTTGAGACTCATTCCTTAATGAATGACACATCCCTAATAACCACTGTATTTCATTAAAATATTACAATTTTAAAATGTAATGAACAACATTTTTTGTTAAGAAATCATACATTTTTTTCTTTTTCTTTTTTTTTTTTTTTTTTTGTTTTCTTAAGTGACAAATTTTTGTGCAATTCCTTTTGAAAAGCTTTTAAACATTTGCTGTGACATGTGGAACAAAATGTCAATTTTTCCGTGGAATGGCCAACTATCCAATTATAATACAAAGTCGAACTATGGGGAGAAGCTCTTACCTTGCAAAACCTTGAGGAAGTTCTCCTAGGCCATATAAGGGATACAAGTATGGGCTTTTTCCATAGCGTGCCAAAGAGTCACTATAAAGCTTGATTCTGTTGACAGTTTCTAAACATGGTTTTGCCAAGTAACTGAAAGAGGAAAAATATTAAAGCAAACACAAATTACAGTCCATTCTGAATGTACAATTCCATCACTGCTGGGTACAACACAACTGCATGACATGTAGTTCAAAAGTAAAAATAAAGGAAATCCAAGCCTTCTAATTTAACATTTTGTGCATACAGCAATTGACTTTACATACTTGTAACTATGGTTTTAACTTTTTCAGGAGCATTATACAGTTGAAAAACAAGGAAGATATACTCAAATTTAGCTTGAAAAGTTTGATATGTACATACACAATGAACTTGAGCAATGGAAATGTCTAGATTTTTATATCTTATGGTTTTTCAAGTAAAGCCCATTCTCTTGAAATGCATGAACGTTAGTTTTAAAATATAAGTATTTAAATTTTATCTTAAATTTATCGTTCTTTAATCTATGATTTTAAAGAGTTTATTAAAACATACAAAATATTATACAGAAATAATTTTAACAAATAAGCTTTGTTTACTTCTAAATAGATTATCCATTTGATTTAATACCATTCCTTTAAGTCATAAATAGAACTGAAATTAATTACTTTGGTAGTGCTGCAAATTTCTTTAATAGAATTATTGACCATTTTTTTTTTAATTTTTTTAATAAACATTTAAGATGAAAAATATTATCAAATATTAATTAATTACAACTAATCAATTTTTACATTTATGTAACTTGTATATTTAAGCATTACTAATATTGCAGTAATTATGATTTTTTTTTTTTGGATTCAACCACTTTACTTTTTTCACACTTTAGGTCATTTTAGGACTGTTTCGAATGGTACAATCCACCTGTCCAGTCCAAAGCCAGTTTTGGATGTATGAAACCCCAACCCTGCTTGCTCTTAAATTAGATTTGAAATTATCAAAACTGAATCAAAATAAAATTCGAAATAAATACTTAAAGCTTTAAAAAATGTCTTACTCATCATCACGATACAACGCTAAAGCATGCCCAGTAAAATCAGCAGTCTCTTTATCCAAGCCAAACTTTTCATAGAGTTGAGCACTTGTTGTGACATTAACATCAACATCCTTAAATGTTTTTGGATCTTCTGGATTGAATTCTTGTACATAAACTAAGAAATTTCGAAATCTTCTCTTTTCAAACATGCCCATCAAATCTGAAAAAAGAAAATCTTGGTAACTGAAAAAAACCATTAGGAGAATTTTTTTTAAATGATCAAAATGGGTTCAGCACGCTTTAACTTTAAACCTTAACATTTTTGTAGCTCATTTTAATGCTTTTTTTTCTCATAGTAAAATGTGTCCATCAAGTAGGTCAGATCTGCTGAAACTTTAAGTAATGATGTATTTAAATTTGTATAGGGAAAGAGAAAAAGACTAAAAACACTTAATTTTGTCTAAATTTTTATAATTTTTAGTTGTTTAATTGCAATTAATTCAAAAACCGTGAAGTCCTGAGCAAACTATTGAATGCACATATTACTAGCTTTGAAATATTGGAAAAAGTAAATTCGGTGAGGTAACTTCAGATGTATTCTAGTGGGAGGTCACAGTGACCTCCCGAAAAATAGAAGCTCTGAAAAATTTTGCTGATGATTCGGCAAACTTGGAAACAATACTGCAACATTGAAATTTTCTATTTATTTATTTTTTACATGTTATGATATTTTTTTTTTATATATGATACCTGCATATGTGTAAAACGATGTGACAAATAAAGCGGCCAGGGGCTAACCCAAATAACCCCCTTGGGGGCCGTCATAACTACACGCTGTACAATCAATAAATGTAAACATAACCATGGGCTGGCATTCCTTAAAAAAACTACAGCGCACTGAAATGCGTCTTTCAGACGTTTCACCAAAAAAGCGCTGCATAACATCAAACTTTGGGAATTTTTACCGAGCGAACAAAATTTTTTCGGGGGCTACAAATTTCAGAATGTTCACATCTCATGACCTACTTTGACATATAAAAAAATGAGGAAAATCAAAAATGGTCACAGCCAAAATTTCCTTTTTTGTGAGATTTTCAAAATAATAGCTCTTAAACCAAGCTTATTAAGACGTAAACAGACAGTACTAACCAATACTAAATTATAATCCAATACAGTCCAAAAACGTTTTTTGATTATAAATTGCAATGATCGACTGAAAATCAAACAGGAGAATAATTTGTTAGACATTGATTGTTTTTATCTTATAATTTTAAATTTTTAACTGAATATTATTCATTTACAAAAATAAATAAATAAAAACAAATTATATACCTAACTTATCACTTGAAATATTTTTACAAAGAAAAAAATTTATACTAACTTGATCCTAGGGCTTCTTTTTCATCAGCAGGAACTTTATATATCTTTCCCCCTTTATACACATAGCTACCTTCAACAGACTTAAATTCTAAGTATCTTGTGACTCCAGTGTGTATGAGAAGTTTAACTAGTTGCCCTGAAATGTAAAGGTTTGAATGAAGTAGTATTTATGACAACATATACTAGACTAAAACATATCCATTAAGGTGCTTCTTAAAAAAATAATTTTAAGGCCCTTTTAATTGTGACTTTTTTAATTACCCCCCGCCCCTCAGAATAAGAGTATCATAGAATTTGATAGTAATTTACAGGTGACTACCAGTGAATAAATTTACATTTATTGGAATTTTTTTAAACAAAAATGAACTGCCCTTTATCTATTATCATACTTAAATAGCATGAAAATACAGCTCTCTTAAGAAACATTCAACAAATAGTTACTTTTTACCCCCCAACAGTAAAATAATAAGCATTGCATGATGGTCATGTTTCATGTTAAATGTCAAAACAAGGCTGCCGATTGTGACATTCATATTTGTTTATACTGAGCCTTTTCATTCACTAATAAATTGTTCAAAGAAAACTTTATGGAAGTACTGTCATGGAGAAAAATCAATATGCTTTTAATAACAAAATCTTTCATTTTCTTACGTAAGAGCTGAGCTGGTAGTGTTATGAAAAGAAATTTGCAAACTACCAAAGTAACTAATTTCATAAAGCAGGGAGTAACCGCCTCTAAGCAAGGGCTAAGGCAGAAACATGCAATACACCACCAACTCTGCTATTTTGATCCATGAACAGCTGTTTCGAGCTTAATATGCTCTCATCAGCATGGAATACGAAAGTAGTCGAGTTGGAGGCAAAAATCCTCTTATAAAACAAAGAAAGCCAAAAAAAAAACTGGTAGCTAATGTGAAATTAGAATACCAGCGAGCGACCGCACTTGGTACGGTACAACTCGTAAATTCTTTTGGGAAGAGCTCAAGGTATAAAGCAGTGAGTAACCGCCCCTAAGCGAAGGAGGATTTTTGCCTCCAACTCGACTACTTTCGTATTCCATGCTGATGAGAGCATAATAAGCTCGAAACTGCAGTCCATGGATTGAAATAGCCGAGTTGGCGGTGTATTGCATGTTTCTGCCTTAAGCCTTGCTTAGGGGCGGTTACTCACTGCTTTATACCTTGAGCTCTGCCTAAAAAATTTACAAGTTGTACCGTACCAAGTACGGTCGCTCGCTGGTATTCTAATTTCACATTAGCTACCAGTTTTTTTGGTTCTCTTTACTTTATAAGAGGATTTTTGCCTCCAACTCTACTACTTTCGTATTCCATGCCGATGAGAGCATAATAAGCTCGAAACTGCAGTCCATGGATCGAAATAGTCGAGTTGGCGGTGTATTGCAAACTAATTTCGGTTATATTTATAGCTTAAAAAATGCTTTCAAATTTGTATTATATTTAGGAGAAAAATACTTCAACTTTTTTTTAAAGGTTCCTGTATGACATTGTTTTACATATGATCGGGGGTCAATCTAAAAAAAATTAGGTCTGTTACCGGACTCATTACAAAATTCGGAAGCTCAAAAAGGGACTCTTTACAAAAACGATCGGTAATATTTTTAGCCGTCACTATTTTTCACAAAATTCTCAAAACAGGACCTCGATAACAAATCCTGGATTGACCCCTGATGATGTTTAAAACTTTTAAGTCCTAGATTGAAAAATAATTGTTGATATGCACTATATTTCAAAACTAGTGTTTTTTTTAATTATGTTTTTTTTATGTCAGAGCATGAAATGGCTCTATAGTTATGCCATCACTGGAGTATTCCAAACCTTAAAAAGTTTAGCTACTGTTAAAAACAAAATTACTTCAGGGTGGCCACAGGAAGAACAAAATCTTTTTCCCTGACTTTTCTCTGTCCAACTAAAATTTTCCCTGATTTCTCGTACGGCACATTTTACATTCTCTTGAAGCTCAATTTCTTCTCTTAATTGATACTTGGATATTTCTGGCTATTTAAACTACTTCAGGCATTAATTATTATTATTCTAAAATGAGCAACAATAACAAGAAATGCGTTTAAGACTGCTAATTTGTTAACAAAAAATGAAATTACATGGTTGGTTTAATTTATTTAATAACACTAAAAAATGTCATTAACAAAAGGTATGTTTTTCAAATTTAAAATCTGTTTACTAAACTTCCAATATCTCCAGAGAGAGCAAAAAACTTTTTTAATTCAGTTTGAAAACTTTCGAGGAACATCTTTCACTGCTACTCTTCCTTCCAAAATTCACAAAAGATAGAATTAAACTTTCAAGACTGCACAAAATCTCCAAAGCCTTAAGACATCTAGAGATGGTTTAAAAGTTTTTCATATGTCCGCTATGATAAAGTTTTAAGAGAAAAGTCCCAAACCTTTTCCCCCAAGTTCACCAAAGGTGGCCAAATTTGTATAAGCCATGCTATTTTTTCACCAAGCAATTTCTAAAAGATTTAAGCCTTCAATTTCAAATTAAATTATTTTCGGCAGAGTCTTCTGAAGTCTAACTCTGAAGTTCTAAGTCACTGAAAGAAAACCATAAAATAGTGTTTCTTGCATATTTGAGCTTTGGAAGTTTTTCAATAGTTCATTACCCCATCACCTAACTTTACAAAAGATTGCAGCTTAAAATTAAGCTTTTAAATCATTAACTTTGAAACACATTCAGGGGGAGAATGCGTGAAATCTCCTACTATAGCGAAAAGATTACCCAAATCAGCATTTTAAAGCCTCCAGTTCAGATATTTTTCTAAACAGACTGCCCTCTCTTCAAAATTTACATCACCAAACACAACTAAAAGCTTTAAACTTTCAATTATAAAATGTTTTTGATTGAGAGCCTCAAAATTCCCCCTGCTTGAGCCACACAAAGATGGCTTAAGAGTTCTTAATAATTCAGCTTCAAAACATTTGAGAGAAAGACCCCTAAACCCATCCTTAAATTCATCAGAAGATGGTTTAAATTTGTGTTTTTAACGTTTCAGTTTCAGAATTTTTTTCTAGGACAATCTCCACCCCATCTTTATAGCTACAAAGACAACATCAAAATTTTACGACTGCAACTTGAAAATAAATTCAGAAGGTATCAAACGAATACACTCTCTTTTAAGTCACTGAAAGATAGCTCAATGGAAAGTTCGAGCAAATCCAGCTTCAAAAATTTACAGTTACAACCCCAGAACCTTATGCTCATGAAAAAAAGCCAATAGTTATCTCTCTCCCCCCATTTATGGTTTCAAACATTTCTTGGCAGAAAGTCTCTGAATCCCCTCTTTTTTAAGTTTTTCAAAAGTAGCCTAAAATTTAGCTTTTAATGCTTCAGAGTTAATTTTTTTTATTTGGATTACAATAGTCGAAACCCTTCTCCTAAGTACACCAAAGATTGCTTAAATTTTACATTTTTAAGACTGCAGTTTTGTTATTTCATCGAAAAAAAGCCTCTCCTAGTTTTACATCACTAAAAACGGCCCGATTTTTTCAGGCTTTAGCATTTTCGAAATATTTCAAGGAAGAAATCCCAAACCTCCCATCTCCTTTAACTCTCCATATTTAAAAAAAAAAAAAAAAAAAAAAAAAAACCTGCAATTACCTTTTTACGTTTTTGTTTACGAATAAATCACGACGGTTTCATTATGCATCAACATGCCGCAGGAAACTAATCTGGCTGCCCTGGCAGCTAGTATAATACTAATTTGTGTGAGCATATTTTCGAATTCATATTGAAGGATTCATGCAAAAAAGCTGCTTAAAATTGGAGTAAATAAATTTAATAATTAATAATTAACTTGATTATATTGCATTGCATAGTCATCGAGTTTGAGGTTGCATATAAAAGTTGAAATGAATCCGATCGCAGGAAATGGGTGAAAATTGAGTTGCAAGATTCGATAACAAAGAGAGATAGATATAAGTGAAGTTAATAAAACCATGTTAAAAGAGCAAGTTTGGAGTCTGGAATGAAAGTAAACGTTTTTTCTTGCTTTCTACAAGAATTAATGACAAGTGATGAAAGTGTTGTCAAAAGTTCTAAAAAATTGAAGAGATTAGAAATTAAGATTACCATTTGCCATTAAAAACTTGGGAATAAGATCAACATTCCAATCTCTAGACCTTCCATATTCTTCTAATTGTGTCGCAGGCATATTGAATTTTGAGAAGAGTTCTTCAAGGGGAGTTATAGAAGCACTTTCTCCTCCATAGTACTTATTTCGATCCATATGCAAGACTTTTCGTCCGCTTACAGATAACATGCCACTCAAGATACATTCCTGAATAAAAGAAAAAAAGACACAAAATTTTAATCTTAACAAATTAGTTTCACATCTATATGTAAAGCTGGAAGAAAGTACAATAAGATTTTGAGCATGGGATACATGTTTCATTTGGTGTCTCCATTTATACACCGATGTATCCTAATCCTGTCCAAGTTTTTAAAGTTCCCATTCCAAATCAATTACATTGGGGATGAGCGATCAGGAGTAGCTCCAATACTGAACTAGATGAACAAGATAGGGGGGGGGGGGGGCAGGAATCCATTCAACTGATAAAAAATTTCTGGTTAGTATGAGCAGTATTTTCATATTGGTATCTATAACTGATTTTAGATACAAGCATTAAAAAGTTTTCTTTTAAGTTATCAAAAATAAAAAGAAAATAGGACAAGGTTAAACCACTACATTGCAGAGTAGTTTTCTGTGTATATTTATGGGTTTTATTTCCTTAACTACTGAAACTAGCTTAAAATAGTAGCTGTGTCAGTAATCAATATGATTAACCACCTTTCAGTTTATGACAAGATATCTCGACCATTTAACACGTATTCTTGGGACTGCCCAACCGCAGGGTGGTTAATGCAAATGGAGACTACTTCCTTCATTGTTTTTAAGCTTGTTGATTTTACTTGGCATGAAACGAGTGAAAGGAAACTTCAAGCATCGTAAAATAAATAACCAGGGGTCTGGCCAGAGGAAATTCGGGTCCGTTAACGGACCTTTTACAAAAATAGGATCAAGCAAACCGGACCCTTCACAAAAATATGATCGAGCAAAACGGACCCTTCACAATAATTCAATCAAGCAAAACGTTCCCTTCACAAAATGCTGATCAAACAAAATGGACATTTCACAAATTATTCATTCAAAATGCAAATTTGAAGTCCAAATAACCCATAGTATATTTCCGTGTAAAAGTTCATAATTTTTGGGCTTTTTAGTCGCTTATCCGTCAATTTTGCAGAAAAAAAAGGTACGACACTTCCTGCCTGCAATGCTCAGGCAAGTGATAAATCTTAAATGTAGCATTTTTGTTGGTTTTTTAAAAAGAAGTTAACTTAAAAAAGGTAGTTTTGTTTAATAGTTCTGCTTGTTTGTTTTATCATATGCAAATCAAAATGGCTTGCTGTGATGTTGTTGTTATAGATTTCTCTTGAAATGCAGAGTAAGGATTTTTCTCCCTGATCTTGACTTAAACAAAAAGGAAATAATAATTACAGCAATTATCTGCAAAATGAACTTAGAACTGCAACTAGGGTTGGAGAAAAAATGGGATTACTTCTGATAGAGTGACCAGCTATTTAAAATTACAGTCACCTGACGTCTGACGTCTTAGGTGCATCTTAGGTGCGATGTTTTAGCCCTATTTGGCAGAAAATAATCTATTTTTTTTAAAAATTCTTACAGGGGTGGTGCTTTGGTTATATTTAGAAATAAATGTATTTTTTCGTCTGTTAATATTAGAAGTCCGGTATTGTCTGTTATGCTACGTCTCCCTACTTTCGTATTTTTTTATCCGAAGTTTTGGCGAATATGTCGATGATTATTAATGACATTCATCATATAAACTTGAGGAAATGTAATTCTAAAATTATTTGACTTTCATAAATTATTTTATTTTCCGTTTTTATACTTCTGACACATTATGAAAAATGCGATATCTTTGCATCCGATATGAAAATGGAATTTTACTTATTTTTCAAGGTAATTACTCTTTATTTGGATTCAAATAAATGAAAATTCGCTTTATTTTTCGTATTATTCAATATTTTAAATCTTTTAAAGCAAAATTAACTGTTCTTTTATGAGTCTAAATGTTAAACGTGGAATGGATCGTTTCATTTTATTTTTGCATTAGCTGTGTAAAAAGATAATATGTTTATCATGGACCTTTAAAGTGCAATTGTAAAAATATTTTACCAAAATAAATTCTTTTATACGCGTTTTTATGCTTTTGATGCCACCACTTTGAAAACTGCAATCTTTTTGCATCCGCTACAGGAATCGGACTTTTTGCATTTCTGATGTTTAATACGCTTTTTTTAAGAGGAAAATAAATTAAATTAATTTTTTATTTTATTCAAAAATTTTAAACGAAATCCCGTGTTTTTTTAAGAGTCTTATCAGAAAGTGAAATACTGAATAGATTCCTTTTTTTTTTTTCTCAATCATCATAAGATTTTTAACATCTTCAGTTTATATTTAGTATAATTTAACATTATCTGGATTGGAAAGAGAGATTGATACATTGGGGAGGTCAAAAAAACTCCAGCTAAAAATTTCAATGGTGCAATTTGCACCTCCCACCCCCTCCCCAAATGGATTACATTATGTATAAATCAGATTTTTTTTTCAAAATTGCTTGACTTTCACAAAATTATTTAGTTCTTCACAAAAAACGGACCCTGTAAAAAATCCTGGACAGACCCCTGATAACCCTACAGGTAGAGAAGCTGTCTTTAAAAGTGTTAGTATACATAGACTTTGGGGGGGGGGGGGGGGGGGTGCAGATGATCGGCGACAAAGTGTAATCTACATTCTGCATATTATTAATTTTACATTTTAACAGCTAATTGATGGATTATACGTAGGAAAATTAAAATACTTAACTTTGTATAGCATAAATGATATTCTTTTTCTCATTTAATCAATTTTCCCAGAATTTTTGTTATTTTTAAAAGTTCTCTGATAGTTTCCCGACTGGTAAAATTCCTTGATTTCCCGGTTCTGTTGCCTCCGTGTCAAGTACAGGACTGCTCATTCTCCCGTTTCATTTTTTTTACTTTCACAACTTTCAGTTAAATTTGAACAATTCAAGAGCCAAATGAATCTGCTAAATCTTGTGAGGAGCAGTCTTAGAATCAAGCAGTCGTTGGTCGCATTTTGAGACCAAACATTTTTATTTTACGCATTACAACCCAAGGCACCCAATCAGACACCAAAAAGTTTGGGATCACACTGAATTTTTTCCTCCAACTCTATGACTTCAATGATAAATTTATAAAAGAAATTTTAAAATGTAAGCAATTTTACCATTAAATAATCCATTTTTTTTTTTAAATATATTTTACAGATATTTTTAAAATACAGCAAGTACAACATTTCTTTTTTGGGGGGGGGGGGGGAGGGCTTTCAATTTCGAAAAAGTTTTGGGAAAGTTTTCAATCCCCAAATTTCTTATTAATTTCGCAGAAAATTTCTTTGAATTATTTTTTCAGACCCCACTTCTTCTCCTATGACTTGCCTAAAAGTAGCGTAAAATGAGTTTTTAGGACTTCAATTTCAAATCATTTCTAGTAGGTATAAAACTTCCGCCTGACATCCTTTGTTTAACATTAAAAAAAAATAGCTTTAAAATCTATTAAAAGTACGAGAGCTCCCAAATAAAGTCCAAAGTATGGCCTAAAAATGTGTTTTTAAAAAGCATAGCTTGAAAATTTATTTTTTAAAAATAAATTTTGAAAGATTTCCTACGTAAAGTATCTCTAAACATAGCTCAAAATTTTGCGTATAGTTCCACAGGCAATAACTCTAACCTTTCCTTCCCGAAGGTAGGCTAATACTTACTGCAATTTAAAAAATGATTTCAAAAAGAAAAGTATGATACTGAACTCTTTCCCTCGCTAATGTCACCAAAAAGAGTCTGCAATAGACCTTTTTCACAGTTCAACGGAGAAAAATTTCCTGAGAGAGTTCTGAGCCTCTCCTTTTACTTAACATAATACAAGTTGGAATAAAACTGCATTTTTAAAATCTTTATTTTGGAAATTTTCAAGGGAGCTCCGAACTCTAAGATCGATTAAGTAAACAAAACATTAGCTTCAATGTAAAAAAAAATCAGAATATAGTAATTTTCATTTGGTGAAATGTTTAGGGGCAGGCGTTGGGAAAAAGGGCTAAAGACAAAAAAGGAGGGGGGAGGGGGATTAAAAAAAAAAAAACAAAAATCGTTCACCAAAGAAAGAATCTCACGCCTAAGTCATGCTTAAAAAAATTGTCAATAATACTTAAAATAGTGAAGAGCACCAAGATTATATAAGGAAAATATTATCAAAAGAACAATAGGATGAAAGTAAATATTAAAAGAAATGCAGAGGACTGCTGTTCAGGTCCAGGGGTAATTGGCATTTAATACTCTTACATGGAATAAAACTAGTTCCTTAAATTTCAGGAAGAAAGTTTGAGAATCGACTAAGAAATTTTAAACATATGCAAACATAGCACAGAAAATAAGGATATTCTTAACAGGTTCTTTCACAAGCCTATGGCTGGCTCTTTTCAGCTCCTTTGTACAAATAATCCTGATTTTAGATAAGCATCAACAGAATGCATATATAACCTGCACTTTTTTCCGAACAAAAAGGAATCGATAAATCTCTTTAAATAATAATTGATGCATTGCAGAAAAAAATTTGAATTTTAAATACTTTATCTTTAAAAGATACTTTCAAACCCAAAAGACATTCGGAAATTAAAATAAAAAAGGTACCATTGACAGTGTCACCCTTTTAATATTTTAAGACAAAATAAACAGCTAAATGTCATTTCTGTTGCAGCGAATAAATTGTCTTATAAATTGTCTCTAATGCGATTAAATTTCAACTGAAAAGATGTAAAATGGATGTTAATGAAAATTTAAAAAAAAAATCTAATCCGTATCATTTCGATTTGTTGATAGTAGCCATACGTCCAAGAGATTAACATCATTTAATCCCAAAATAGTTTTGCCAGATAAATTTAATTTTTTTAAAACAAAATTAGCGCTTTGTATAGAAAATCTTTCCACGTTAACTTCCGAGAAACTCCCTCCTTGATTAATAGAGTGTAACGAAACAATCTAATTGACAGATTGAGTCATCGCAGAGTTTAATGTCCTACGAACACTTCTAATAAAGTTCACACTTTCAATGCATACTTAATTCTGATGAATTATAATTGTAAAAAGTAAACAGCAATTTAGACAGGAGGGCATTTAAATCTTGAAAAGGGGCTGTGGCTGATATCGGTAGCAGATTAGGCTTAATTCATCCAACAAATAATATGATACAGAATAAAAGCATTATGCATTTTAAATAGACATGTCTGAAATAAATATATTACTTTTAGGCCAGTTCCTAAAACAATAGCGTCGTATTCCTCATCCATAATGAATTTCCTTGCAGTACTGTTCCAAGCTGAAGACACGAAACGCTTACTTGACGATCGACGATCACTCCACCGCCCGCGGTAGATGATTGTAAAACCACCGCAACCCAACAACACCAGCAGACACCTGACCAATGCACAGAGGCAGTCAGTTCTTGTATTATTCCGCTAAACTTTCGCAATGCTCTATTTAATAAGAAGTTTAGAAAGTTTTAATCGTATCAAAAGCGCAACATTAACGAGTTTTAGAGAATTGCTAAATTTCAATTTGCAAAGAAAATTCAGTAAAAATTTTATTTAAATTTGTCTGTCTCCACTGACTCAAATTGACAAAAAAAAAAACGCTAACATTTCATCATAAAATACTGTTTCAAATGACGAATTTCGGGAAAACTTGTGCGTTTAATTAATTGTTGCATATTTTATTGACGGACGTTGTTTTACTCTTTGAAATAAAGAATTTTTTGCGTGCCTCGCTGGACCTAGCCTGTTGCTGGTCGTCACTTTTCTGCTTGTAAAAATACGGTAAAATTTGGTGAAAGAACTTTCTGATTAAATAACGGAAAAATTTACTATGGATCATAAGTATTTATGTTCATTTAAAAGCTTGTAAAAGATTTTTCTCGCACAAAAGTTACTCGGAAGCCGAAGAAATAAAGCAAATCTATTTATTTATACGCGGCAATATGGCAGTACTAGAAAAATTAATGAGTTCGTTGCCGTGGGATGGTTGTGTTTTGTCCGGTTATTATTGAAAATAGACATTGTAATTTAAACCCAATTAATAATTTGTGATGATTGTTTATTTTGAAAATTTGTGGTTTTTATTGTTACACTATACCATGACGTGAGGCATTTTTTCTCTTTGTAATACTCATCTAACTTGTATAAAAATGCATTTTAAATTCACATTTTTAAATGACTCATCGAAGGTGTTTTTAAGGTTACTGTTAGTATAATAAATTAGTGAATGAAATTAAGGATTGAATATGAGTAATGAAACAATTGAAACTTTGCGACAAGAGCGCGATCTTCTGAAACAAGAATTAGAAAGGATAAATTGTGAATTTGAGCAGACAACTCATGAAAAAAATTTGTCTGCTCAATACGGACTTGTGTTGCTGGATGAGAAACGAGCTCTACAACAACGTTATGAGGATTTGGAAGCCTGCTATGACAGCGTGAAAGCTGAATTAGATTTGTTGCGCGAAGTAAAGTTTTTTTCTGAAATAATTTTTTATGATCTTTTTAATTTCATACATATTTTTTGACTTTATAATCTTTCTCAGTAGGTAAATCTTACTCTGTGTGGTTTTAAATATTTCCTAGTTGTTTTTTTAAACTTGTTGAAAACACTGATAAATTTATAAAGAAGGCGTAATTTTTAATTAAATCTATCTAACAATTAACTGAAATATTTCTAGCTTTCCTCTCTATCAGAGGGTCCCACTAATGAAGGGTTATGGCATAGACTACATCATTGAACTATTGAGGAAGGCTGTTTTCACAAGAAGTTTCTTTTTTTTTTAGTGGGGGGGAAAGATGTGCTCCCCTGTCTCATGCTAATTGCTTGATACATATTTAATTGATAAAATGAATCGACCCATAAATGCCACAACATTTAAATGACTAGAGAAGATCTGGTATTGGAATACCTCTTGCCGACTACTCATCAATACCTTTCACCAAAAGGGAATACAAAAATTATTGAATGACATGACTTTCAAGGGCAGATCCAGCTTCTTTTCTCCACCTTACCTTACCTTTTAGCGATAAGACTTAGGTCAGATCCAGTTTCTGGTTTTATACTAGATCTTGGGCTATTAGTTTAAAATCCCATCGTAAAAAGTCCCATTTTCGGTCATATTTGATCTCTTAAAAGGGTTATGACCCGCTTTTGGATCCAGGCCTGATATAGGTCATTTACAATTTGTGGTTAACACCACTCCTAGAATCCTAAACTTTAACACATTGCCAATCCTAGTATGGTACCCCAAAGCAGAATACTTTGTGATGTTCTGCAACGTAAAATCATTTGACCAAAGTTGTTCTGCAAGTATTTTAAGCACTGTACAGAACACATAGAAACATGACCGTTTTCAAAAATCATGATCCTAAAATAAACAGGTTTCATACAGAACTATGAAAGTAATATTTATTCAGTACTCGGTCTTACTGCAGAAAAAAGCCTGAAATTCAAATTCCAACCACACATTCTGCACAGAAAATGTAAAACTCTTCACACTATGCTCCTCCAAACATCAAAGAGCTCTGAATGCTTTGACACTGAATTAGAAGCAATGTTTTCACTCAGAATAACAGCACATGGCTAATAATGAGACCAAGTCTCAGAGGCAGGACACTTAAGGAGATTAAATCAGGTGTGGGCAAACATAATTTTTTGCAAATATATTTTTACTAAAAATGTAATTTTGTGCAAATTCTGTAGATTTTGTCAAATTTAGAGTTCCTGCAAATGTCACAAACAAAATCGACTTTTTCATTTTCTCTCTAATAAGCATAATTTGAGAAATTAAAATTTTCCTTTCTAATTTGAAGTAATCTGCAGCAAAAATTGTTCTAACTTCTGCAAAATGGTAGCTTTAGTTAGAAAACTGCCTTTTCTGCAGAACATTTTCAGAATTTTTCCGCACATTTGATAAGAATTGTTCTGCAGTTCAGATATCTGTTCTGCGACGTACGTTCCAAATTTAACAGTATTCTGCTTTGGGGGTATGGTACCTCATATTTAAGTTAAGGGGCTACTAAAGAACATCAGTTATTTAAAAGACGTAAAAAAACAAAAGTAGTGTGGGGTCCACGCCAGGTTTTTTTTTATGGGTTTATATAGTAAATCCTCCCAACATTTTTAACAAGATTATTGTATTACAAAATGTGTAAAAATATTTGAGTAATAAAGCTGTACAACTTGTAATACTTTGTTTCTTAGAATTTAGAAAGCATTTATTTCTATTTATTTATGTTTTTATTTATCTTCAGGCTTTAGCGAAGTATCAAACAAGTCAAAAGGAAACCGCGACCAGTGGTATTGAACAAGAGGAAAGTTTACTTCTTGAGACAGCTAGTAAGGAGGCATCTTTTACTTCCACTGTGCAAGAATTAGAAAAAGAACTTAAACAGGTCTGTTTATTTGTGTTTCATCTTTGTTTGATTTTATTTGACGAAATTTACATACATCAATGTAAACTGCTTATGTATCAGCCTGCAGAAATACATTATTGTGCTAACTTGACTTTTATTTATAAAACATCTAAATGACTGTCATTGTCATAGGCGGCTGGTGCACCAAAAAAGTGGCCTCAAGAAAAATACGGGAAAGGAGTGTCGAAAGAAATGAAGGGGGGTAGGATACAGCATCTTCAAATGGCTTTTTTTCTTTTTTACTACGATTTGGCTATATACTAGATTTTAACATTGCTGATTAATTGACCTCTATAAAATGGGTCTATCGCCTCAAAAAGCAGCCTGGCAAATTGATTTTTATCCAGTCTTCTGAAATTACATAAAAAAGTCCAATTTTAGCTTTTATTTTGGTGAAATTAATTAATCCACTGTATAAAAAATAATTTTCACTCGATCATTACTTTTTAACTGTGAAAAGTGAGGGGACAGTTGCCCCCCCACCCCCTGTACGAGCCACCTATGGTCATTGTGTCATAGGGTGCAGATTAATGAGGTAAACTGTATACTTCTTATTCTTAAGAGCTCCAACCATTTTTTCAGCAATAAATACTATAGTCTTTGATTGTCTTACTTTGATTCTTTATTTGTGTAGTAATTAATATATTCTTTAAAAAATATCAATGAATCGCTTATGTTTTACATTTCAATGAGGCTTATTCAACTATATCTAGGCTCGTCTCGAAGTGTCCCGCGTAGGAGTTGAAAAGGAAAGGATCTTGCAAGAGAATATTGACCTTGCTAAGAATTGTGATGTAAGTGAGTGGGAAAAAAGAAATTACAAAGCTGAGCTCAAAGATCTGAAGCTACGAGAGGCACGTCTCTTGAGTGATAACAATGAGCTTGAAGAAGAAAATATATCCCTGCAGAAACAAATTTCGTCACTCCGATCATCTCAGGTAAAATTTTGAATTTATCAATGTATTTTAATTAATATATTATTAATAAAACATTTTACATGAAAAAACATATTTATTAGTACATTACCAATCATTTTACTTCTGCTCCTCTTTAGTATAACAAATAAATGTTTAATTAACTTATATTGTTGCATATAAACTTAAACATAAAATAACTTACTAAAGTTATTGGACACTGATGCCAGTATTTTTTTTATAATCAATTTTTAATAATTATAATATTTAGTTCTTATATATGCCTAATTTAGGGGAAGGGGACTTTCTTTAACTTGACTGTATGCTCTTAGTTTGCCCCCTTAGTTTTAAAAACCAAAACATTTTTTAATTGCTTACAAAATAATACATGATTTTTTTTTAAATAATACCTTCATAAAAAAATCTTGTATTTTATTCTTTTCAATAAAATTATACTATGAATGCAAGATCCTTATATGCCGTGTCTTCTTCTATGCAACCTTTAACTAAGGGCTTTCAACCCAAATAATTGTTTTGTTTAAATTGCCCTATTTAAGTAATTAAACAGTAAACTCCAATGTTTTACATTTTGCTAAGAATTTTCCCCAGGGTGTGATGCTCAGGCGCTGGTTAAATTTAGTGCCCTTCTCACAAGAAAAGCCACTAATTTTTAAAGCAGTAGTTTCCAAACAAAAAGGGAAAAAAGAAATCTACCCTTTTTTTTTGTGCTTTTTAAATTATGGTGCCTAGGCTCTTGGACCTACAGGGCTACGTGAAAATTTGGCCTTTGGTGTAATCTTAAATTTTCCATCATTGAGATGTTTCATCTATTCCCTTCTGGACCTATTGGTGGGGGTAAGTCAATTGTACTCGGTTCGTATACCAAAATTGGAGCAATACATAGAAGAGGGTAAAGTCCATTTCCATATACGCCAAATTTAAGGGCTTAGCACAATCATGGATCCAAAAAAGGGCCATGATGCTTTTGATGCTACCAATGAAAGCTTAAAACTGCTTTTTATTGCCGTTAATTGTTTAAAATTTCCAGGGTAGAGCACTTGATCTACAATTCCATTCCTGATTTTACCAAAGATAAAATAATATGCATTCAATAGGGCCTTTTTGGCACTTCAGCATTGTTATTATTTTGCTTTCTAGGTGGAATTTGAAGGAGCCAAACACGAGGTTCGTCGTTTGCAGGAGGAAATTGATAATGCTCAAGGCCAAATCGAAGAACTCACCTCCCTAAAACGCATTGCGGAAAAGCAATTAGAGGAAGCCTTAGAAGCTCTACAGTCGGAGAGAGAACAAAAATATGCTCTGAAGAAAGAACTGGACCAGCGTGTCAATTCTGAATCAATTTTTAACATTAACAACTTAGGATTTTCAGGATTTGGACTTGGAAGTAAGAATCTATGTTATGGCAGTGTTGAAAGTTGTATAGCACCTTCATCTTTATCTGTGCATGAGAGCATTAACAGTTTAATATTCAGGTGCACAAACTCTGTTTCTATAGAGGATGTGTCTAAAAATCCATGCATGTGTCTAACCACTGCTTTTGAAATGGTTGTAACCTGCATTATATCTCTTTTCGCACCTTAATTTGATTTTATTATTGGTGAAGCAGCTTTTTTAATGTTTTTAACACTGCATGATATTTTTTCCTTTTTTAAAAACGTGTTTGTATATTTTTTGGTCAACTTACTGTTATCATTTTGTTTCATTTTTTCATTGTCTTTCAAAAATGGATATTTCTTCCACACTCCTTATTACTATTATTTATGAGTTAGATTTTAAAGGTGAGGGCCAACCAAGAGAAGGACTAAATGTTGCAAGAATTAACAAAGTAATATTTACAACAGGATGAAAAGGGCCAAGATCCTTTAATTCTTTCAACTTTTTTCAAATTATGAGCAATTTTTGAAAAGTATGAAATAATACAGGGAAATTTTGCTGCTTAAAACTGCTACTGTAATTTGGTTCATGGGAATTGGTCTGTCTAATTTAAGGAGAGAAAATGTTAATCGATGAAACATTCTTATCAGAGAAAATGTTGTGAGGCACTTCAGTGAGAAATCAGATTCAATCTCTTGCGTTATATATGTCATATTTTCATAGCAAGGAAATAATATTTAATTATCTAATTCAAAATTACACTAATACAGCACAAATACTATGCTGACAACTTGTGCATAGAAACACTTTTGTATTAATTTGTAAAAACATAAAAAATATTTAAACACTTATTAATTATTAAAAAAGTGAAATAGATCAAAAAACAATAACATCTCAACTGTTATCACATGAAATAATAACATGAATGAATTTTTATTCATGCATGCAAACATTCATTTGTGACATGTATTATAAATTGTTAGATTTTTGCATGTAATTTGAGCTTCTTGGTTTTACTACTGTTGTACTATTTGTTTTTTACTTAAATATGGGATGTTTTGTAATGCATCAACCAATAGGGTGGTCACAAGTAACATGGGGAAAATTTTTTTTCAGCTAATCTTTTGCGGCACCCCCCTAAAATGTGCCAATGGGCTAGAAAATGAGATTTGCAAAGTTTTAGCTTAATCGGATAATATTAACACGTGCCGCAAAGAGGGTAAAGTTAAGAAAAACCGATTTTTAGCCAAAATTTGTAGTTTTTACTCTGTAAAACCAAAACTACTGATATTAGAAGCTTTATTTTGGTCTCATTTTGTAGAAAATTTTATTTTCTTTAAGTCTAATCTTATTTAAAGTTACGAAAAAAATGATTAAATATTTTTCGGAATTTTCACAAGTCAGGCTGCAACGCAAATCCTCGAAATTGCAAGTAACATGGGGAAATTTTTTTTTCAACTAATCTTTTGAGGCACCCCCCTAAAATGTGCCAATAGACTAGAAAATGAGATTTGAAAAGTTTTAGCTTAATCGGATAATATTAACACGTGCCTTCAAAAATATTAACACGTGCCGGGTAAAGTTACGAAAAACAGTGAATTTTTAGCCAAAAATCGTAGTTTTTCCTCTGTAAAACCAAAACTACTTATCTTAGAAACTTTATTTTGGTCACATTTTGTAGGAAATTTCATTCTCGTTAAGTGCTATCCCATTCATTTTTGCTATCATGTCCAAAGTATTTATTTGGCATTTTTCAGGTTAAATCGTAGAGTATATCAAAAATAAGAAATTTTCATGCAAAAACCTAAAAGCATTACAATATTCAATCACATTTATTTGCTTATTGTTGGATTTCCTTTGTCAATTAAAAAAAGGGTATTTTCGTGGTACTTTAGAAATAAATGAAACAACTTAACCCCTTAATTCCTCTATCTTAACACAGAAAGTACCGCGAAAATACCCCTTTTTTAATAGACCAAGTCAAACAAATTTCTGTGTTAAGATAGAGGAATTAAGGGGTTAAGTTGTTTCATTTATTTCTAAAGTACAGCGAAAATACCCCTTTTTTAATTGACAAAGTAAATCCAACAATAAGCAAATAAATGTAATTGAATATTGTAATACTTTTAGGTTTTTGCATGAAAAGTTCTTATTTTTGATATACTCTACGATTTAACCTGAAAAATGCCAAATAAATACTTTGGACATGATAGCAAAAATGAATGGGATAGCACTTAACGAGAATGAAATTTCCTACAAAATGAGACCAAAATAAAGTTTCTAAGATAAGTAGTTTTGGTTTTACAGAGGAAAAACTACGATTTTTGGCTAAAAATTCACTGTTTTTCGTAACTTTACCCACTTTGAGGCACGTGTTAATATTATCCGATTAAGCTAAAACTTTTCAAATCTCATTTTCTAGTCTATTGGCACATTTTAGGTGGGTGCCTCAAAAGATTAGTTGAAAAAAAAATTTCCCCATGTTGCTTGCGATTTCGAGGATTTGCGTTGCAGCCTGACTTGTGAAAATTCCGAAAAATATTTAATCATTTTTTTCGAAACTTTAAATAAGATTAGACTTAAAGAAAATAAAATTTCCTACAAAATGAGACCAAAATAAAGCTTCTAGGATCAGTAGTTTTGGTTTTACAGAGTAAAAACTACAATTTTTGGCTAAAAATCGCTGTTTTTCTTAACTTTACCCTCTTTGCGGCACGTGTTAATATTATCCGATTAAGCTAAAACTTTGCAAATCTCATTTTCTAGCCCATTGGCACATTTTAGGGGGGTGCCGCAAAAGAAATTCGAAAATTGATTTTTTGTGACCACCCTAATCAACCAAGCATGCTTACAGGTGCAAAATAACAAGGTGAAAGACCGTAGATGCAAACCTAACAAATATAAATGCAGTTAACACAAACAAATGCAAATTGTTTTGAAAAAGGTAAAAAGTAAACTATACTGTCAGTTAAACAGTCAGCAAGGTGAACAGCAACTAATTCTGAACTTCTTGACTGTAATTCATATCTCTCTAACAATCTTTATAGTCAATAATTTTGTCTACCATTTAAGTAACAATAAAATGTTGTTTCAATTATTTTGTTTAAAATCAATCATATTTCTTTTTATACACAGTCTGAAATTTATCAAAAAAAAAAAATAATAATAATAATAAGAATAAGTTCCATTTTAGAAATTTATGTTAAAATTTGTAGGTTCTGAGCCCATATCTGAGCAGCTACCTACCTGTACATGGATGGGGACTGAATGCTATGTTATTAGTTTTTCATATAATAATCATATAGGATAATAATGAAAATTAAGTTTACTAGTGCTCAGTAAAAGCAGTTAGTAGATTCTTTACATGATATGCAATTGAATTTGGCAAAATAAAAAAAATTATTACTTAAAACTATTTTCATTATCAGCTCTAGGAACATCCCATCATCAGTTTTATTCATTTCATGAGCCCTTAAAACTGTTTAGAAGATAAGCATCTATTTTTTTAAACATAGTTCTAAGAAACTATTTTAACCTTTTTGTGTGCAGAATTTTGTAGTCTGTTTTATTTTTATAAGAAAATGTAAGTTCTTTGATGTTATAAGAATTCATTTAATCAAAAAGTCAAGTCTTTCGAAATTTTTTAAATTGTTTTAAATATTAGTGCAATATATTTTCTGTTATAAAAAGTTTTACTGTTATATGATATATTTTTCCAACTTTTTTAATTTTCTAATATTGTTGAATGGCATATTTGTATCACAGTTTTCAAAGAAATAATTAAAGTAAATATAATTTTTATGCTTTGTGTGTTCTTTGTAATATTTCTTGAATAACTAACACAATAATTATGCTTTTCACAAGATAAAAATATAGAAATTTCAGATTCAAAAGCTTTCTTTGCATAATAAGTACTGACATAAGTATTTTAAGCATCATAACTAAATTATAAGTTATGTGACTGTGATTGCAACACTAAAGTTTTTTTTTAGCAATTATATAGTATGCATGTGTGAGTGTACATTTTTGCATATTTGAATCATAGCATGAGAGCATTATTCATTATCTTAAATATGTGTTCGATCCTCCTTTAAATAAGAAAATAAATTACTTCTTTTTATCTCTCAAAATTTATTGTATTGTCTGCTTAATTGAATTTCTATTTAAATAAATAACATTTTATCACAGCATAAAAAAGTTTGTCTAGAATTCAGAGATTAACATTTGGGAAATAAGAGTAATGTTTTAATTTTATTTAAAATAATGTTAGAAAAAAAAATTTTTTAATGAATCTTTTAAAGTATTGCCTTATATTTTTTAAAAAATAAAATATATCTTATGAAATACATTATTTTCTCTGAACTAATTTTAAAGATTCTTTATGCGAAGACCTCCTTAAAATTTTTGTAATGAGCTGTTAAAATGTTTCTTAGTTTATCCACTTTAACCCATTAAATCTTATATATTTACTCTTTTTTTTTAATTGTAAAAAATGTAAGACATACCTACTAAATAGAAAGAGGTAATTAATGCATCCATGTTCACATAAGTAAAAATCACTTGATAAATTCTGCACTGCTTGATAAGTGTTTCATCTAGTATTTAATGACACTGATTAATTTCTTGTTCAAAAATGTGATTAACAAATAATGTGTCATAATTTTATTCCTAAGTTTTTGTAAAAATTTTCAAATATTCAACAGTTATTTTTGTTCATTTGCAAATGCTCAGAACTTTTTCCCATCCCCCTTTGAAAACAATGCTAATTATTTTTGTATGACCTATGTTTTTTAGATTTTAATCAAGATGAAGCTGACAGGTCGGAAGAAGAAGGTGAAAATGAAGTCACCATTACTCAAGCCAACTTATCTTCTGAAAGTATGTTTCTCATATTTTTTTTCAAAAATTTCTCTCTCTTTTTTTTAAATTATAAGCAAATGCTAATTTTGCTTTTAAATAAAATGGTTTTTATTTAGTGTGATTTCTTTAGATAGGATAACAATGTGAAAACTGATTGAATGTGCAAGTGTAACGAGCTAATAATATTTATCAAATATTACTTTCTTACATGGGTGTATGGGGGCGGGGGGGAGGGGTATTTCAAATATTTTCTTTATTTTCCAAAATAGAAAATATCCTTATAAATAAAACAATATATGTGTGTATGTTTGTTCCCTATATGAATCCACAGCTTACGCCTGATCTGGGTCAAATTTGGCTGGGAGGTACTTCTGCACCGGAAAGCGTCATAGGGTTTTTTCTAACATCAGAAAGTAGAGATCCATTCGAATTTCAATTTAAGGACTCAAAAATGGCTTAAAACTGCTCTTTCTACACGAAATAACTATCAGATCTTATTAATTTTTGTCTCATTGGAAAGCTCGCGAAAAATGCCTACTAGGGGAATTTTCCTCAGAAGGTTTCGAAAACTCCCTAAGTTCTAACTTCACCTAGGAAAAAGAAAAGGGCATTTTTAAATTTGGAAATATGCATTTTAAATTGGATTTATCAATATCATCAGCACGTTTATGTTTTATCATTTAGCGCCGTGGACCACCTGGCATGAGCTCATGTTTGTCCAAGGCTCCGCAGACCACACTTTGTGAACCTCTGCCCTATAATACAGCGCTTGAAATTCATCATATACTGAGTGTGTTTAGGTTACAAGAAATTAAAAGCAAAATTTTAGTATTCTTGCTTCAGAATGGATGCAAAAATTGCAATCACGACAGTATATTCATTATAAAAGTCACAATTTCGAAAAATGTCCTTTACAAAGCTCACGATCGCGAAAAAGACATCTTGTACAGTATTTAATAAATTATACATCTGATTTTTAAATTTATCTATTTTTTTCCCATCACAATTGCAATTTTTTCATATCTAACTTATTGCTTGCTTTTCTTTTTCAAAAAAGAAACCTGCTCATTAAGGGAGAAAATAAAACTTAAAAAAATATAGGAAACTGTTCTCCATTTATTTTTTTCTGTTTTGAGGGCCGGGCAAACAAAGCCAATCTCAAAAATTCAAGGGGTATATTTTGGATTTACAGAGTGATTTCCCTTTTGATTGTAAGGGTGGGGGATATAATCGATAGAGAGACTACTTTCTGGAGGGGGGGGGGGATTTTACAGTATTCTTTTTTCTCCTTTCAGTTTGCAATATATTTTCAAAAGTTATAATGCTGAGCAATTTCTTTTGAAGTTAGTGCTTTGTAAAACCAGGGATGAATTGCTTTGGTCTCAAAAAAGTTGAAATATTTTTTATTATTTCTGATTTTGAAGCAGTCTAACTTACATTTCTTAAGTATGGTTTTTGATTGATTTCATATGTGTTTTACAGATGATACTGTGAAGAAGCCTCAAACATCAACTGTTGGAGATTTATTCAGTGAATTACATCTTTCAGAAATTCATAAACTGGAAAAGCAGTTAGAAGTAGTAAGTAAAATTAAAAAGCTTTATTCAAACTTTTTCTTATTTTGTATCATAAGAACTTTGGATATTAATGTAATTTGTTATTTACAGGATGTAATAATATAATAGGTCATTGTCACAGAAACTCATTTTCCTGTCCTCGTTATAATTTGGGGATATTTTCGAACTTATACATATTTTTAGGAGTTTAATTAGGGGTTAAAAAATGCATGACCCTTATTAAAACCTTCTTTACCTTTTTTTTCTAATTTTTATCTGCGTTGTTTTTGCTTTTGGAGTTATAAACAATGTATTTTAGGTAACGAAGCCCACCTGTCTTCTAAAGAAAACATCAGTATGAGTTCCTTTAAAATGGTCAAAGCTCCATGGAACTTTTATACATAATAGTTTCACGAATCTAATTTTCTTCCATAACTTAGTAAACAGAGGGAGACAGTGAAAGTTTTTTTCCCTGCATATTAAAGCCTTGAAAGATATAAATTTTCTTAACCCCCTGTAAGATTAGACATATGGATAACCATGATCTTGCATTGTTTCCGAAGTCTGGAAGGGGATCCTGCTCCCTTTCCATTTTGAGCTGGATGTGCCCTTGCTTTCTTATATCCTCAATATAAAAATGATGCTTATTGCCTTGTTCATTTCAAAAGTTATTTTGTGATATTTTAAATATGTGTTTCAAAGGACATTAAGTTTTATTTGTTTAAAAATTTTTAATTGAAGGTCAAAGCATAATGTACTTGATATTGAGACCTCTCATAATTCTTTGTGAATTCTAAAATGAGCACTTTTCATTTGAAAACAATGATCTTGTTAGGGGATCATATATGTTTTAATGTTGATGCCTCCTCCAGAATAAATCACATGTATGACTAGTAAAATAATTTAAAATGTTATATTATATTTTTATGTTGTTGGTAATTCAAAGGTAGATTTTATAGTGCAGCAGATATGTGACAAAAAATAGTAGAATTGTGCCTTTAATGATAGAAGCAAATAACTTGGTGTGAACATACTATATATATTAACGAGTAATTCTGGATACGCGGCCATCTGAGATTTCGAATATTTCAGTAATGACGGACGTTCGAAATTCCGTCCTCTGAGTAACGTATTATGTACTTCTTTGTTTCGTTATTCACAATGTTAATAAGAGTACGTTGCGAAAAAAATCACGGAATTTAATACCCTTCTATATTAAAGTTCTATTGCACTATTTTTTTCTAACGAATTTGAACTTTAACCTCTAGGGGCGTTTCATAGTTCTTTTTTTATCGCCCAAAAATGCGCAGCAGATATATGACCAAATTGATGGAATTGTGCCTTGAATAGTAGTTGCTTACAAATTTGGATACAGGTATTAAATATATAATGTGGTAATTCTGGATATTCAACCATGTAAGTTTTTGCATATTACATTACATTACACCCCAGATTCCTATATTTCAGTAATGACGGACATTCAAAGTTGCTGCTCCTGAATATGTCTTTTTTCTCTTTTGTTTTTAACATCGGGGAAACAAGGAAGGGGGTTATAAGTTTGACGTTTCTGCCGATCTGTGCATCTGTTGACCTTTGTATCTGTGTATGTGTCTGTGGCACTCTAGCGCTTAAACGGATGGTCTATCCGTTAAAAAAAAATCGAAAGGTGAGTCTGTCGAGAATGTGCTTATCTAGGTCACGTCTTCGGAAAACCTTAACTAACGAAGATATTAACTAAAAACTTTTAAATTGTTTTTTGCGATTTTTGAAGTGAAAGCATACTTAAAAATTTAAAAGAATAGTTCCAAAAAAAAGAGAAAAACTTTCTCCTTTTGATGGAATTTGTTTTTAACTTCCATGTCATAAAGAACTCGAAATATAACGCTTTTTAGCAAATGTGGCTAAGCTTTAAGTTTACTAGATTGGAAACCGATGTCATTGTTTGCCGGCAAGGAAAGAAAATGATTTATATGTTGTCAGTTGCAATTTGTTAACAATTAAAATACTTAATTGATTTTAGCATAAGGATCTTAAAATAAGTTCCAATTTTAACTCATTTTTCTGCTTTTACGACTATAAAATTTTTCTAGTAAAGGTTACATTTCCTTTTCCGTGTTTACCATGTCCTCTCGAAAAGAATTAAATATGTTTAAATTTAAATGGCTTTTTGAAAAGTGAAGTTCGTTTCAATATGAGGTCGGCAATCAGAGTGACACTGTGTCTTCTTTTTTTCTTTAAATGATTCATTTATTTCTTGAATATTTAAATAAATTTGCAGTCGAACCTCGTTAAAACGAACATAGATGGACCTTTAAATTAATTCGTCTTAAGCGCATTTCATTTAATCCAAAAAACAATAAATAACGTATGTGTAGTTAAAATAGGACCGGGATCGGCAGTTCGTCTTAAACGTAATTCATTTTAAGGGTGTTCGAATTGACGAGGTTCGACTGTATTGTAATTAAACTCTAATATATATAATTACGAGGAGCACACTCTTTATGCATGAAACAACAATAACTCTTAAACAGTTGTCATTTAACATGATTTAAAAAGGTTTGAAGGAACTCTAAATATATTCAGAGGAAGCTTTGGATTTTAATATCCTCTCTCTTTTGGATATCAGTTCTCTGGTTGTGAACAGAAACCTCCCCCCTCCCTCAAAACGTTTACTCAATCTCCCAGTCTCTTCAAAATGTTAAATTCAATAAATTTTTACTTCACTACTTATACAATGCAGCTTATTGAAGATATAAAGACATTTGCATATATGATTAAACAAGGAAATCAACTAAAAATGTCCAAATTTGGAGAATGTGAAATTTTGAGCAGCTGTATCGCAAAAACTATTATAGCTAACAAGTCCATTTTGGTATCAACTTGTAGCAAATTTGATGTAGTTTAAATATGTATAATATGATATTTGTCAAAAACGTGCTCTTTCATGGTCAAAATGGGGAAAATTCGAAAAAAGTACGAAAATTTAGCAGTTTGACTGCTGCCATTACTCCAATAGACGAAATCTCAGATGGCTGCGTATCCAAAATTAAATCTCTTGATGTGTATTACACGTGTGCCAAGTTTTATGTTTCTATCATTAAAGGTACAATTTGGTCACATATCTGCAGTACTATAATACAGGTTATTGAAGATATCTAGACATTTGCATATATGATATAACAAGGAAATCAACAAAAAATGTAAAATTTGGAGAATTTGTGAAACTTTGAGAAGCTGTATCTCAAAAACTATTATAGCTAACTAGTCCATTTTGATATCAACTTGTAGCAAATTTAATGTAGTTTAAATGTATAATGCATGATGTTTGTCGAAAACGTACTTTTTCATGGTCAAAATGGAGAAAATTCGAAAAAAGTACGAAAATTTAGCAGTTTGACGGCTGCCATTACTCCAATAGACGAAATCTCAGATGGCCGCGTATCCAGAATTAAATCTTTTGATGTGTATTATACGTGTGCCAAGTTTCATGTTTCTATCATTAAAGGCACAATTCGGTCATATATCTGCTGTACTATTATGTCTTAGAATTGCCTTCTCCTTTTTAAAACTTTAAATATTTTGATGGCATTCTAGACAGAGAGTGAAAAGTCTAAGCTTTCGAGTCGACTCCAAGAAGCACAGCAACATCTTGAGAAGGCTAAGGCAGAGCTGAGTGACCAGAAGAGCCGAGTACAGCGAATGATTGAACATATCAATCCTTTAATTTTATTGCATGAAAAAGATGAAGATGGAAGTGGATTAGACGAATCTGAAAAGGTTTTTGTTCAATTTAAAATTCAAAATGCCTATTTAATTTCTTGAAAGCATTACTTTCACCTTCTCACGAATCTGCAAATCTCAAAAATTCAAATATTCAGATGTACTGTTTTTGATACTTGCTTCCCTTCTCTCAGTTATATAGTTTTTTATTTGTTTATTTTTATGCTTTCATATACTGTTTTACAAAAGTTTAAAGCGTAAAACTTCCTTTTGGAATGCGCTTGAAACATATTTAGTCCCATGTAAAGAGTAATAATTAAAATATTTTTGATTAAAAAAAATAGAACCAACTTCAATGTTTCAACTGAAAATTGCTCTAAAAAGGGAAAAATAATTTTATTCTTTGTGCACTATCAATACTAATTTTTATGTAATTTTTAAAGTTGGTGCAAAAACCAAAAAAAAAAGAATCATAAACTACAATTCTATTACAAAGATAAATTTCAATGGATCCAGGTTCTTCAATATCATTCCCATTCATTATATTAATAACTACATACTGTGAACTCTCACTTATACGCCAGCCCAAGGGACCAACAGTAAAAGGCGCATAAGTGAGAGAGATGTATAAGTGAACAAGCCTATTCAAAGGACTAAAATGCAACATAGAGAATGAATAAGAATGTTTTTATAGAAAAGGAACATTACTGCAGTTCAGCAATTACTGTAACATGACTACAATGATAAAGCCAAAACAAAAATTGTAGCATACCTAGTTACAAACTGTTACCTTTAAAACGATCCATAATAGGTAATTGTCCCTCTCCGAAATCTAGTTCATGCGGAAAAAATGCCTTCCTAAGGCGAAAGATTAGAGAGGAAAGTGAAGAAATATGTTTATTTTTTAAAGAAAATAAATAATTTTTTTACAATTTACGGAAAATTCGGTGCATAAGTGAAATAATTATCTTTAGAACGACACATAAACGAATGATACTATCATTATTTTGCTATGGAATGTGCTGGGACCATTCAAAATCGTCGTATGAGTAAAAAAGGCATAAATGAGGCGGCGTATAAGTGAGAGTTCATTGTATTTGTGTAACATTATAAATGTTTTGCTCTTAATTTTGAATGGTTTTTCTGAAAAACATTGTTGTAATATGTTTGAACATGATTTTATCTATTGTTTTTTCACCATCTTGAAAAATTATGCTCTAAAGATGTATCAACGGTGTTCATAGAATAAAGTTATTTTTTGCTTTTTAGAGCTATTTCCAGCTGAAGTATTGAAGTCGGTTTTTTTTTTCTTTTTTTTTTCAAAAGTTTTTACTTCCTTTTTAGTGTAAGTATACTTCAGAGCTAGTATGATATTTCCATTTTACAAAACTTCACCATATTTTCTCATCTAAATGCTCTATTAAAATAAACAACTTTGAAAAAGTATCAATGTGACCAAAATGTTAAATATTTGACATAAAAACTAATCCTTGTTGTTCTGTAGGATTTATTTGTGTGCTAATATAATCAGAAACATTTAAATATTTACAGCTTCCGGACTAATTTATATTTCTAAACAACATAAATTGCTAGTGATAAAAATATCAAAAACTTGGCCTTGTTATTTATTATTGGCATTAAATGAAGAGAAAAATACCATAAAGCGATTCTAGTAAATAATTTTGGGTTTGCTTCAGAGAAACCTTCATTCAAAATTGTCATAATAATCACTATTAATATTACTGTGTTATAGGCATCACTTTCTTCAGCAATGGGTTTTATATTTAATCATTCAATCGGAAAATTACATGAAATTTACTGTTTTTTTTTCTTCTCATAACTTTTTTTCAAAAGAACAAATATGGTCAACCAACAGTATGGGACTTAAGTTAGACCATCCATTATACATTAAAGAAAGAATCATTAAAATCGGTTCACTAGGTTAGACATTATGAGCGGACAATTAATAAAAATATTTAAAAAACATACATACAGTATGCCTCTTTTTTGAAGTCAATAAAAAAGAATGATACAACCATTAGTAAGATGGCTCGCAATTAGTTTGAAAAAAAATATATTTTGTATTTTTGCACTGTACTCTAATTGTTTTTAAATTCTAAATATCAGGAAATAAATTACATCTATCAATACAAAAATCTCAATTTTATCATTGAGATTTCCAAGAACTTTAAATGCTAAACTTGAAGTTAAAATTTCTTAGGTCTATTCGACTCTAATTGATTTTCACATTTTCAGTTAGATTTCAAATGAGCAAACAATATTTTTACTTGGAGCATCCACTTACTGTAAAATCCTGAAAGTAGCCCCCCTCCTTTTCAAAACCAAACAGATACGTTTCAGGAGGGGCCGTTATAATCTAGATTTAAGATTAAGTATATTCGGGATTTAAGATAAATTTCCATTTAGGCGAATGGGGGGGGGGGGGTACTTTCGGGATTCTACGGTATTGTTTTTAAAGTCAAAGCTAGTTTTGCAGATGTGAGTGTATCAAAAAGTTTGTTGTATTAAAAACCTTTCATAGTTGTTCTCTATGTACAGTATTTTTTAAAAAAAAATAATGATCTTTCATCGAAAGGGTTTAAAATATTTTTTTGATCATTTTAGGGTGCCTTGTTTCTTTGCCTCATTACTTCTTTAATCTTACAGTCAGTGAAAACTATAATAAGGCGATCTTATATCATTTTCAACTATTTTACTACTATCATAAATGAATTTTACTAAATTTCCTGAATTTATTATTAGTAATACAAAATAACAATATCCTAATGGTGCTACCAAATGTTTTGAAACATAATTAGTTTTTATGAAGAAAATGAGAGATTTTAAGTTTGTTTTTTAACACACTGAGTCTGCTGTTATATGAAAAAGTTGATATGCTAAGTCAGAGATATTTTTACTCAATCAGTGTACTGCCGTGCTAAGCACAGCAGTACACTGATCGGGTAAGTCGCATCTGCACTTTTTAACAAAATTGAGTTATCGTCACCAGGTGTCTTTTTGTGACGTATTTTACCAAAATACAAAATTATATGCTCATTTGAGAACAGGAGATATTTTTTAAAAAATTCTGAAAAAGTTTCATCTGAATCAAATACATGGTGGCGCAAAACTTTAAAGAGTTTTATCTCAGTTTGAACTCGACTGCAGATACAACTTTTGTTCTTAGCACGGCAGTGTACCTTTCCAGTGATTCTCACCATTCTGCTCCTAATAGACTATTACTACTTCAGAAAAATATTTAGTTTTAAATGGAGACTCCCTCATTTCTCCTTTTAATATGCAATAAATAATGCAACTATGGTCAACAGCTTATTTATTTTTTTGAATTTGTTTTAAATTTTACAGTAAAAATTCTAAAATTAGTTTTACAACTATGTAGTCATCTTTTTTTTTGGTGGATGTATTAGATTATGTAAAAAATATTTTGTTAATAATAAATTATAATTAAAAGAAGATTAAGCATTACGTCTTTTGTAGATTGCAGCAAAAGAATGTATGCAAATACTGATTTTTGATTATATCAGCTATTTTGTATTTTTAAATAGCATGAACGACTTTATCAGTTAGCTGTGCAACAAGTGGAGCAGCTGAAGAATGATGTGAAAGGTTTGCAACAGCAAGGTGCTACAATTAGTGAAGATGATGAAGTAATGAACCGTAAACTTAGGGAAGAAGTTACGGATCTAAAAGTAAAGGTTTGTATTTACAAAAGTTTTTTTTTCCCCATTTCCAAAATGCTTGTATATTTTAGAGAAATGTTAGCAATAAGCAGTTGTTTGTTGTATTTGGGGGGGGGGGATTGATTTGGTGCCTAGAATTCCAACTCCAGGCACCAAATTTGATGCCTAAAGTTTTGGATGTTTAAGCTTGCCCCCCCCCCCCCCCAGCAGATCAAGACTATGACTTCTAGGATAAACTTGTAACCTAATTTCAAAGTGCAAGTCATTTTCTCTTTAAAAAATCATTTTATTTTGTATATTTTAGATATGCTATTAGAAAGATGCAGCATTTCTATTGAATAAATATCTTTATATTTGGATAGATGTATGTTTGATTCCTTAAAGTCTGCAAGGATGCTGTAATGGACATTTGCTGAACTGCTCCAATAACAGTGAAGAAGTTTTTCAATGCAATTGTTTTAGTCTTCCCCTCTTTTGGGCAGTCAATTATTTCTTACTGTTTTCTATGTTTTTAGGAGGAAAAAACGGTATCATAACTGGCATAACCTATATGAGCAATCTCATGCAAAGGAATTTAATAGGGGTTGCCCTTGTATTCGGGCAAAAGAACTTTTATATCTAAATTGAGATAGTATTAAGAAAGTTCTTGGTCTTCATATTGGCCACTGCATCTCAAAGTGGCACCTTGCTGTAATTGGTGTCAGTAATGATCTAAGTTACTGGTGTTGCCTCTTTCATGAGGAAATTGTTACTCACATCCTGTATGATTGTGAAGTGTTTTCTACCTATAGGTAGAAAACACTTCACAACCTTGGTTCTACTCCCGCTATGGAAGATTCATGACATTCTTTGTAGGTGTTTGCTGAATGTTGCCCTTTGCTCTTTTAAGGTTTCTGTTTGAAGACTAATACAATAGACCTCTGATTGCAGTGCTTGGTTTGCTTGAGCCCTTTTCTTTCATTTCTATGTAGTTGGAAGTAGCCTCCACTCCTTTAAGCTAGCATATGTATGATTGTATACTATCACCATTAAAGCAGCTTAGAGTTTTGAGCCAAGCCACACATCACAATCTTCAGTTTTCCAAAAAGACATTTAGCGAGTATTCCTTTGCAAAGTTGGTGTGAAAAACTCACTTGAACATTTGGATTTTGATACCAACTGAATTTTTCTTTGTGAGATAGAATTGGTTTAAAACTTCTGAATTAAAGAACTAGAGCTATTAGTGCTTTAGCTCCAATCCGAGAGGCTTCTTTCTGTTGAAATCACTAACTAGCTCTTTTTTTTTCAAAAGTATTAATCATGTTTTTACTTTTTTTTCTTCTTTGTTAATAATGAATCTTTTTGCAACTTCTGATGCTTCTTTTTTTTTTACCAACATTATAATTGTGAGCATTTATTACAGCATCAATTTTTTGTGTTTTTGATCATTGCTTTATGTACTATAGTAGAGCTTTTAAATTATTCTTTGTCGTTGTTATTATTGTTATTGCATAATATTAAATGTGGATTTGAATAAATCTGAAAAGATGGTCACAGCTTTATTCAAAACTATAACTATGCATTGCTTAGGCAACTATAGAACACAGAAACTAAAAAATAGAAAAAAAAAATGTTGCAAAAAAGTAATGATTCAACATTTCTATTTTTATTGCAAAACTTGAATTTGTTAGAAACTTTTTTTTTTTCTGTATTTCAAGTATCAATATATGATATGTTTAATTTTTGACAGATGCAAACATATGCTAATAAAGTTAGAGAATTGGAGGAAGACCTGTACATAATGGGTGACATTGCCAGAGAAACTAGACTTTCTTTGACTTACACTCAGGTAGGTTATTTTGCATTTGATTATTAATTCTCAGTATGTGTTGTTAAATTTCAGATCAATCTTTTGATATAAATATTCCGAGTTGATCAGTATTTATTCAAACAATAATAATAATAATAATAAATAAAATAAAATAAAATAAAATAAATGAATATCCCTTACATTAAGTTTCTAAAAATCATTCTGTTCTTATGTTTAATAACATCTAAACAGCTTATATTCACTATCATGCTATTTTTTCTTTTGAGTTTTTAATTGTTTTATTTGTCACTTGCATTTGCAACAATATTATTGATGTGGCACTCAGACCTGTTGATCTTTAGTGAAATAGAAGTATTGAAAAAACAGTTAACTCCTTATAAGTTGATAATAGGCACATTCTGGTTATGTAGCCAAAATATTGCTTTGAATAATCCTATGTTCCTGAATAAAAATATAAATTAAAATAATAATAATAAATAAATAAAAAAAACATGCGTAGCATTTTTAGAGGCTTTGTAGTTTCCCTACATGAAGAGTAATGACAACATGTAAAGGGCAGGATTCCTTTGTGTTTTATTTTTTCTAGCTGTCAATGCCCTTCATCTTTGAGCAGAGGTCAAAAAATGTAATTTCTCAAGTTTCATGTTCTGCTAGTGGAATGCAATAATATATAATCAGGGCTGACACTTTTCAGCTACTACAGTGGCCTCATGCTACAAAGCGTTGTTAGTGCATACAAATAAGCAATCCTTATTTTCGATATTTTTTTTTTTTTTCATTTTAAATGTGGAGTTTAATTTCATGTTTAATTTCACTCCAGGGTCCCCCGTGCCACTACATGTAATTTTAGTGGTTGGATGGGACTTTGTCTCTCTCTCTCATTAATCATTTGCTTTGTGCATCATAACAGTATGTTTGAATAACACTAGTATTTTTATAATACAGTATATTTTCAATTCTTCATTTGGAAAGTGTTGACATATACTGAAGGTTTAAAGCAGCCTGAGGGGTGTTTGCAAATGTTTAAAATAAATAGTGTATGTTTATCAAAAAGCCATATACTTATCCCTTATCCACTACACAGGAAATTTTCGACCTACTCAAGTAGTCTCATCCCACAAGCAGAGACTCCACTACATATCTTTAAAAATTTACTTAATTATTTATTCATTTATTTGAGATGGGTTCTAAGTTGGGAAAACTTATGAATTGTTTATCAGGATTTGTTTACAAGTAATCAAACTAGTCATTTTATAAAAGCCTGCTTCAGCACACTTCATAAATCAGCTCAGGTGCAATATTAATGGATATTCTTCTCCAGTAACTGTTTGGAAAGCTTCTTTTTCAATTAAATTGCTGATGTGTGTGTGTTCTTTTTTTTTTTTTTTTTTTAATTATTATGTAAGGTTTTTAGTTGCAGAATATAAATAGCAGCAAAAAAGTCCTCCAGCTTTAGGAGAGGGAGGGAAGCTCTTTTGACTATGCACCTATTATCTCCCAGTTCTTAATTCTATTTTTAATTCCAATTCATAATTTTTAGTTTCTTTTTGAAGTGCAATGGGGTAGGTTTTGTGTTCTTATTTCTTAGCGCTTGGCCCAAAAACATGGTAAGCGATCAAAACAATTCTATATAAAATAAAATGTACCTAAATTGTGTCTTACATCTGTGAATATGTCTCACTACAAAGCGAAAACATTTTTTTCTTTCTAAAAATGTTTGTAATAGGGTGTCAATGATTTAAATCAATTGATTTAAATCAGTGATTTAAATTGCGATTTAACTCAATTGATTTTTTTTAATCATTGATATAAATCACTTTTTATTTTAATCCTTATAAAACTCTCTTGGACAATCCCAATTTCATTATTTTGCCATTTTTTTAGAGCTTTGATTTCCATCTAATAAATCAAAAGTAATCTAACTCATCCCCCCTCCACACATGGTGGAAGGTTGCGGGGCCAAATAATATGTATGCACAAATAGTGCTATTTGTTTTGTCTAACATGTGACATAAAGAAAATACATGCAGCTGCAGGGCAGGTGTTGCAAAGAGTGGATTGAGGGGGTCCATCATCAACTGGTTATTTCCCATCTCTACACTTTAACAGTTGTTGAATTTCTTACTGTAAAATCGGGAAAGTAACTGCCCTCCTTTCAAAACCAAACAAATACATTTCGGTGGGGGGGGGGGGGTTATAATCGAGATTTAAGATTAAGTATAATCGAGATTTAAGATTAAGTATATTCGAGATTTAAGATTAAGTATATTTCGGGATTTAAGATAAATTTCTATTTAGACGAATAAAGGGGGGGGGGGCACTTTCGGGATTTTACGGTAATTTTCTTTTTTTTATTTTCATGACAGTTGAAAAAGTCATATTTAATTTTGAAATTTTTGCATATAAATTTTTCATTGTACTTCTCATTTTATTAAAATTTCATTGTAATGCTGCTTAATGTCTTTATTTTCTTTTATTTTCTTTAATTTTCTGTATAGTGTTTCATAATTTTGTTGATATAATAAAAATGATTAGAATCATATGTATTTGCATTGAATCCGGTTTTACATCAAATTTTTTTGGTGAAGCTTTACTTCAAAGATGTTTTTGTATTTTTAAAAACTTAAAGATAATGTAAATTAATTATTAACTGAAGTTTCTATTTTAAAAAAAATAAAAAAAATCTGATTTAAATAAAAAAAATCCGATTTTTAAAATTTTTTTTAAAAAATCATTGATTTTTTTTACACCCTGGTTTGCAAGATATTTTTCTTTGTTCTATGAAGCAAAAATTGAAACATAAACAAGATTTTTTTTAATTTTAATTTTCAGGATGATCTGGTGGCTGTTTCAGAAGAATTAGCTCAATTATATCATCACGTTTGTATGGTAAATGGAGAAACTCCTAGTCGTGTTATGCTGGATCATGTGAAAGGCTCACACATTGCAGGTATTATGAGTTTTAATTTCATCATACAATAGACCTCTGGTCACAGTGCTTGGTTTGGTTGAGCCCCTTTTCTTTCATTTCGTAGTACAATACATAGTCCGGAAATCTCTTGATTTCGGCATTTCAAAATTTTGACAATATTGAATTTTAGATCAACCTATAACTTTTTTCAAATTTTATTTATGTTAGAGTATGTTTACAAAAAAAAACATTGTAATAGGAATTATTGTTTAAAAGGTAAAACAAAACTTTTCTTACAATAGAAAAATTACAAGTCTTTGAACATTTACTCCTCATTTGAGGTAACTCAGCCAAATGTGCCTGTTAGCTTATGATGTTGTTTCACAAATTTGGATTTTTTTCCAAAAGCTTTACCCTTTACTTTGTAAAAAGTCATAAGTTCTAACCGCAAAACGAAATTATGTAAGTCCTCTGATAATATATTGCATCTAACATCTAAAGAGGTTTTCAAAACAAAGAAAGAGGTAGTACTTTGGAAATGGAAATACCTATATATAGCTCAGGGTAAGAGTTACATAAAGATCCGTTAATCAGAACACATGTGAAAGTAATTCATACTTGATGCCACTCCCTTAATGCTCAAAAGGGTAGCCATCATAAAACTCCCATTTTCACTTTTATTGTATTGCATGTACAGTAGTATATTTTCATATTGATATAAATGTTAAAGTTATCAGTTAGTGACATTTTGAAACATTTAAATAAATAAAAACAGTTCCGTGTGATTTTAAACGGGTCTGTAATTAATCCCTAAAAGCAGGGCTAAATTTCTAACAAAAACACAATATCCCTATTTTCTTCAGAGCCTATATTCATGAGTAAATAGTCTAAACTTCCGTCAGATCCGTAAAAGTACACATAACTAAAAAGGCAGGAGCTGAAGAGATGTACCGAAGCTAAGTAAGTTTCCATGAAATATTATTAAAAAATATTAATTTTTAAATGAAAGTTTTGCTACTGCAAGGTACTTGCAGTAACACTTGCTTTTTCATTGATAGATTCAGTTTTGGTTCTCAATTTTCCTTGATTGGTTTACTCAATTTTCAGAAGCACCTATTAACTTGAGCATTAAAACGTTTTTATTGTTTAAGGATATCAGTAATAACTTAAAAGAGGAAAGGGTTGTATGCAGTGGCTTACGCAGGCAAATCATTTCAGTCAAGGCTCTTTGAGAGTAGCGAGGTGGGAGCACCTCATGAAATGCAGCTAAGAAAAGTAAATGTCTTGAATTTCTGCTTTAATGCCTCTTTAAGTCGACTTTTTATACATCATTAAAAAGAACTTTTTTTGTCATGAAAATTGTGAAGAAAGCGTTTTGATGGATGCAGAGAGTGATACATTTAAATTAAAAAAAATTCTTCATTGAAAGAGGTGTTGCTGAAACACTTGTTCACAATATTTCGGCAAATTAACGCTCTAATAATGTTATTTTTGCAGTTTATTTTATTACTAGCTGCCAGGGCAGCTAGATTAGCTTCCTGCGGCATGTTGATTCATAACGTCCTCCCTCTCTATTTTTTACCTCATTCTGAAGTTATATTATTTGATAGAATTTAATGTTCATTCGATTTCAAGACATACCACGCACGTGGCCCGGCGTTGCACGGGCACTTCGTGCCTTTAAAGTAGTGAGGAAATTTTCAAGAAACTACTCCCCGCCAAGGCGGCTCGCTAACAGGCGCTTCACGCCTTTACTTTTTTCCGATATAAAAAATCATTCGAATTATTGAGATGCTACGCGCCTTCAAGATGGTGAGGAGAGTTTCAGTAAGTTCAGCTCTCTCAAAGAAAAAAAGCAGACATAGACACTCAGTTTTTAATATAAGTAGATGGCTTTTCAACAAATGAATGTTTCAAAATATTACAAGTAGCTAGCGATAAAAATTCTACGTAAGTGGCCCGCTTATGAGTTTCGTGTTTGATTTAGTTAAGCCTTCATTCAAAATTCTCATTATCATTGTTATTACTGTTTCATAGCAACGACGGTTTGCAAGAATGGATTTCATATTTAATCATTTATTAGGCTTAATCGCTCTAAACTTGACTACTTATTAATTGATATCTTCGCTAATTAAAATCGTATAATTATATAAATTGAAACTAATGAAGCCTGAAAAATTACCTATCTATCGGTACCTGGTTCGACTTTCAGTTCATTGGCGTTCAGAAGAAATAAGCGTGACATAGAAAGATAGAAAGATAGTTAGAAAGAAAGATACTCAGTTTTTAATATAAGTAGATTGTTCCCAATACAGGGTTTCAATTCAATGTCCTGAAATTTATTTAACAGAATTAGGTGACTGAAAAACATTAATCGGCATTTCTAAAGCATAGATTTGCAATAAAAATAAACAAAATGGAATAATAGGATAATTATAAACATGGAGGTACAGTAGTATAGACACGTAAAATAAAAAATCTTTCTTTTAATATTGTCCTATACCTAATTATCTGTTCTGAAATCTTTTCTCATTTTGGGATTAAAAAAAAAGGGGGGGGGATTTAGAAAAAAAAAACTTAGCTTACATTTTAAAAATTCGTTTTGAAAATTTCGGAGGAGGCTGCAGCCCTATCAGCCCACCCCCTGAATACGCCACTGGCTGTATGCTATAGTATGAAAAAAATGTACTAGTGCCTTTTTATTGGATTAATAAATGTCAAAGATTGCAAGCATGCTGAAACATTATTCTTAATAAAACTATAATAGTTTAAACATTAAAAAAGAGATTGAAAAGAGTCTACTGTAAGTTTTGTATAGTTGAAACATTTCTTGAACATTACAAACATTATACCAACCTTAAAATATCACAAATAGCAATCAAAATTCCCGACTCCTTTTTTTAGTTTCAAGGAACCCCTGTATTAATGAAAAAAATAATTTTAAAGTTTGAATAAGAGCAGATGCAATAAAATTAATGAAGCTGAACGATGAATAAAACAATAAGAATAGAGATCTAAACAACCAATGAGAAAATTAAAAGCAGCTGGAAAATTTGTGCTTTTTTTTGTAAATTATTTAATTTGAGGTAAGAATTTCAGCTGAGAAAATGTTTTAATGATATTAGAGTTGTTCCCTTTTTTCATTTATTAATTTCAGTTACTATTACTAACAATTTTGATTTTCTTTTTCCCCACACGTATTCAGGAAATGATTCTGGTTTAGAGTCTGAAACTTCTGAGGGAAGCAAAGAACAGCCATACAGCTCAATTTTCGGTTTAAACATTAGCAAGTTAGACCTACTTAAAGAAAAATTGAAAAGTGATATTGCCATTAAAGCTCTATTAGAGGAACCAACTAAAAATGAGAACAAAAATGATTCTTCTGGTATGAGCAACAGACTACTGGACACCATTCGGGACCAGTTGACTCATTTGACTAAAGCTGTGGAAAATACCATTGAAATTAATTGCCAGAAAAATTTGCATGGTGGTAACCAAGAGCATTCCTCATTAGCTGAAGTTGAAGATTTACAAGAACAAGTCATTAAACTTAAGTCTCTTTTGTCGACCAAACGAGAACAGATAGCAACCCTGCGTACTGTTTTAAAAGCGAACAAGCAAACGGCTGAGGTAGCCCTAGCCAACTTGAAGAGCAAATACGAAAATGAAAAAGCAATTGTGAGTGAAACTATGATGAAACTTCGCAATGAGCTTAAAGCTCTAAAAGAAGATGCTGCTACTTTTGCCTCTTTGAGGGCCATGTTTGCTGCTCGCTGTGAAGAGTATGTCACTCAAATTGATGAAAATCAGAGACAAATATCTAGCTTTGAAGAGGAGAAAAAGACTCTGAATGCTCTGTTGCGATTGGCTGTCTCCCAGAAGCTGGCTACTTTACAAAAACTTGAGGAGTTGGAGATGGAAAAAGACAAAACTCACAGCAGGAGGCACAGCTCCCGTGGTCGCAATATTTACGCCAGGGGCACTAGCAGTGGCAATCATCCCTCTTCAGGCAGCAACAGTGCCTTCAGCAGCAGTAGACATTCTCATGATAGCAATACTTATCATTCTCGCCGTGATTACTAATTTATATTTACAACATCAATGTGTATATGACATTTGTTAAGTGATTTTTTATATATGAAATAAAATATTTATGTCATTGTTTTGTTAGATTGTCGAAACTTTTCAATTTTTTAAAAATAATGTTTCACTTGAAGCTGGTCATAGTAAACGTTTCAGTGTTACTTCTTTAACTGATTTTGTAACTTATCAGAGCTTAATAATTTTTCAATGTGAAGGTTTTTAATTTCGACTTGTGGTTTCTTGGGTTTCAAAATATTTAGTATGACAATTTGCATTTTTAACTCAGTTATAATTACTATCCAAAAAACTGAAACTGATAAAATTTGTTGGAAACTCTCGGTCTATGACAGTGCTGTAGTGGCAAAAAAATTATCTGGAGAATCTCGCCTTTTTTATGGGGCAAATATGTCATGGGTGATGGATTTTCGTTGACTCAAAAACATATATTTAGATTACTTAGACAGCTTCAATTTTAAAAGCGGACTCCTCCTCATCTACCCCCTCTTTCTTTCTTTTCAAATAATGGTTGGAAACCAATGTATATTAAATTTGCCTTGTTTTTAAAATAACAAACCACATATTTAAAGAAAAATGTTCCCTTTACTTTGTCACTGGTTGCTCCCCTTATTTAGTATTTTGAGTATCAAAAAAGTATTGCTTGAATAATCAGAGAAGGCCAAGAATGGTTCCACAGAAAAGTACTTGTCTTGGTAAGGGATATCAACTATTTGGTGAAAACTTGCCAAACTTGGTGCCAAAAATGAGATTTTAAATCCACTGACAGCTTGGCAATATTCAACCAAGTTCCCATAAAACCCTTGCTTAAATTTTTTTGATATTTCCTTTTGGGGGAAATATCAAGAACAAACTAAGTTGGTATTTCATTCATTCAATGGTTTTACGCTTAACAATTATTATTTTAAACCGTTAAACAGATAATGGATTGCGCATAATTAATTTTCAAACTGTCTGAAGAGAAAGGTAAATTGTTAATCTTTTCAGGTTCAATAAAACAACTTTTGAAAGTTCCAAAACCATAGCCTTTCTTCCTTTTGCTTTGATCTTTTTCCTTTCTCATCTGTTTAATTCGAACAACACACCCTATTCAGTCTTGCCATATTGAACTGAAACTGAGTAAAAAATGTATATATTAATCAAAATATATTCTGCCTTTCTTCTGGGCACTCTTAGTTTACATTCAAAATTACAATTTTGCAGTCATATAAGTTTTTACGTTCAAGCATTTTTTTTTATTATTACAATGATTCTTTTTTTTATATTTTTGGGTAAAAAGGTAGAAAAAAACATATTGTAAAACAAAATTACCAGAAAAAACTTCCATCGATATGAAATTTCCAATCCTAATAAATCGTTTGTGTGGAAAAAAGAAAACCTTCAAACTTTTTTTTCTCTAAGAAATGAAACAATGCAACTTTTCTGTCTTTATCAATTTAAGGGGAAATTTATTTTGGTTAATATATTTGCTGTCCGGGGCGAGGGCCCTAACATTGCTTCTACACTTCCCTAACTTTCTTCGAATTCCGGCGCATTTGATGTTGGTATAAATATTCTTCTGGCAAAGAAAGGCTAAAAAGAGGGTTATTTTTTTTTTAAATTGATTCTCATTTTAATATGAAACTTCATGAACTGCTTATCGTCCTGCTAAGTTACAGCATATCTTAAATGTATCATAAGTGCAGCGTTGGTTTTCGTGAAATGAGTAGCAGCGGAACATTTTCTCAGACTTAAAAGAAAGCATTCAGTTTCGAATGCAATGTTGCCCGTAGTGGCACATGCGGTTCGATGATATCGTAAAAATTATCAATTTGATAAATGGTGGTATACCACTCTATGTTGCTTCTTTGACATTGCGGTCATATCAACCAATATACGAATATCCATTATACCAAACTTTCATTATCACTCTATAACCTTTAACATCATCGTGCGACATCGTAAATATAGCGATATGGCATTAGTCACTAGTTCCGATATCTCGCTATATGGCAAAACTTCTATGCGCGATATGGTAAATGATTTACAGTGATATCAGAATGGAATCCTCTTTTTATGGACCACTTTACGTTATCAATCGACATCGCGGAAATTTTCTCATAATCGAATCCGACTTCCCTGGCATGAAACTCTAGTTTTTGTTGTCGGGTCATAGTAGAGTCCTAAGGACTCTAGGTCATAGTAAATTATCGCTATAAAGATATCGGGGTTCTATTGCTTCGAGATATTGGACTTTTTCTACAGCACAAAGAGAATGAATAATACCCAGGGCTCTGCTAGAAATCGAACCTGTGATCTCCGGTATTGTATCGTTAGAAAAGTGCCAAGTTACTTAGCCAGAAATGGATTACACAATTTCATCATTTTCCTGTGCAGGCCATTTATCTTCAAATCATAGGAAATATGTCATTACTCACTGAAACTTGTCGACTTTTCTTAAAAATGTCGAGACTTCAAGACCTTGTATTTTGATAACGCAGTCACGAGGGCATAAATGTAAGCGTCTAGAAACATGTTACTCTTTGATTGCTACTCATTAAAAGAAATCATTATTACACTGTCATATGTATCATGTATCCTACGACATATGGTTTCCTGGTCAGAGGCACGGAGGACTATCATGAAAGGCTAGTGTACTTTTTTTAATAATTTTCATGCAATCAGTAACATTAATTTTGGTCATTTGTTGCTTCATAGATGCCACGACGAAATTTCATCTTCTTATGTGGCAACATTTGCCAAGCGTTCTTCTGCTCTTCCTGCTGACAACGGAAGTTTATTAAAATATAATTTGTTTTTGCGTGTAAAGTTGCTTCCAGTTCATTAAATTTAAATTTGTGTTTTATTATTCAACAATGGTAATATTTGTATCTTATATTATTTTTCTTTTCTGAAAGTTTTTTGCTTGTAGAAATAAATTTAATTGTTATTTTAGGCTGGTGGAAAAGCTGGAAAAGATTCAGGAAAAGCCAAGGCGAAAGCAGTATCTAGGTCTGCAAGAGCTGGATTGCAGGTTCGTTTTTTTTTGTTGTTTTTCTGGGACACTACATGCAATATGCATGTGATAGAATTCTTATAATAGTTCTATTTGAGAAAGAAGTATTTGTTTTGTTCGAATGGGAACAACATCTTGCGTAATATTGCATCAGAATGCTCATAACGAAACTGAACATTCATATTGCCGTAGTATTTAAGTTTTGTTTTTAGTTAGCTCTTGCTTATTGAAGTTTTTTTGCATTTAATTTGATTTTAGTTTGGTGTTTTAGGTTATGGTTTAAATAGCATAGTATTTAATTAATAGGAATTACAGTTTTTTTTTAAAAATATGTAATACATTCATTCAAGCGAACTCCAAAGGACCTTTAAAATCAATCCTTCTCAACCAAACAATACACAACAAACAGGAGGACGGAATCGGAAATGTAATTTATTTTAGGGAATTAGTAGAATCAGTTTTGTGAATTCTTATTTCGAGGAATGCATGCTTTTGGGAAGAATCCTAGGTATTTTTCAAAAAAATTATTATAATCAAATTTTATAATTATATTGCAAAATACCTAGCATATAATATAAGTAGTATATAATATATTTAGTATAAAATTTTAGAAATGTATTTAAATACCTAGTATATGATATATTTCTAAAATTTTCTTGATTGATTCATAAACAATCTTTTTTTGAGTATTGAGAAATGTTTCTGCTTGTATTACAGAGCTCTTTTAAACGTAAAAACGTAACTGAGGTACTTAGAGCTTAAATTTTTCGGAGGGAAAAATTTTCAATTTCTTGAATGAAAATCCAAATTTTACTGAATAAAACGTATGATCAATGAGCAAACATCATAGAAAACTACATATAATGAGTCAAAACATTGAGGATCATTATAAATATTTTTCCGAAATTATAATTTTGTACTGCTGTCCCTAAATTGCAAGGGCATTTTGGAGGATCTCCAGTGACTTTCCTCTGAGAGCACTTGACCGTATCTGCTTGAGTATAACTCACAGCATTTTCCACAAAATTTGGGAAGCGAAGAAAAGGGGGAGGTGGGTGACATACACATGTTGTTGAAGCAAAAAAGTGGCTGAGCTTCGTTAATCCAGAACTCCAGATCAAGTTTGTGGCCTTTGAAAATGTTTTATATTTATGTAGATAATTTTATAGTTAAACCGCAAAGAGATGGCGGGTCGACTGGAAGCGGAAGCGGACCACTTTATTTTGAAATAGGTTGGATATGCCAGAACGCGTAAGTAGTGAAGTCGTGTGTTCTCGTTAATCCAATCTATTTTTAAATGAAGTGGTCCGTTTCTGCTTCCAGTCGACCCGCCATCTCTTTGCAGTTTAACTTTAAAGTATGACAACCAAAAAAGGAACTAAAAGTAAGCAAATCATTCTCTTCTTATTTTGATCAATTCATGATAAAAGAGTTTGCCTGACTGCTGTATTCAAACGTCACTCGTGTTTTTAAACTAAAAGATTGGACCGGTTCATTGTTAGGAAATAATCTGAAAAATTATTCGGATGTTTTTTAATATCTTTCATAAAAACTCTTTAATAATAGTTTTTTTTCATAATCAAGGGTAAGTACGAATTGGTATTTAAGGATTTGATTTATTACCCAACTACTTGAATTATCTGGATTTTCAATTTTTGGCCTGCTTGGATAAACAAGTTGAAACTGTGTTAACTTTTCAAAAATAATAATAATAATAATGTTTTATAAAGTTTAAGCATCTAAAAACTTGGTTTACATTTTAAAAACAAAATTAAAATTAATTTCTGAAATTCAACAAGATGAAGATTCTTTTTCAAAATTTATATCCTTTTCATAAAGCTTAATTTTTGTGAAAATTTGCTTCTCAAATCATGAAGCTCTAAATCTATCTTCGTGTTATAGATAGTCTCGATAACTCAAATTTTGCAACTCAAGTTTTCATTGGGTCCCGAGACTCTTGAGAAGGCTGAGGGATATTTCTATAACTTGAACTACTAATAACTTGAAGTTTTTGAGACTTCGAGTTATCGAGACTCGACTGTATTTGGACTTCATGCTAATTAGTAACAATGAATCTGAAACAAAAACTAGACAATAAAAGTGTTCATTTCACTTTTATTTTTTGTCAGTCACTTTTATTTTTTGCAACATTTTGTAAAAACATAAAAGAGTTGACTTATTACAAGCATATAGTTTTTTTTCTCCCTAGATATTGTTGCATAAAAGATATTTTTTATAGTTTCCTGTAGGTAGAATTCATCGTCACTTAAAGCATAGAACTACCAGTCATGGGAGAGTTGGTGCCACTGCTGCCGTTTACAGTGCTGCAATTCTTGAATATTTAACAGCCGAGGTGAGATAATTAAAAAAAATTTAAAAGAAAATGCTATGGATAATTGTTCATAGAGCAGACTGCACTGTTATTTTTTTTTTTAATTAAATCATTAAAATGAATTATTCCTTCTAGACTTTTCTTTATATTTCACCTTTCTCCTCCTTATTTTGATCTAAATTAAACTTGAATTTCATTTATATATTTCTCTCATTTATGTGTCTTTCTTTATTAGATGGAACAAATGCGATATCCGACCTAGCCTTGGCGACTTTTTCCTGTTAGCGCCAAAAGACGTCGCCAAGCATTCGATGTACGACGCCAATTATCGCACATCGATCTTGGCGATGCTCTTTCGGCACCAACAGGAAAAAACGAAGATAAACATGCAAAGTATCCTACAATATTATGCAATACAATATAACACAATATGAAAAGGTTTTTTCAATACACTGACCTTGGATTTTTTAAAAATGCTTGTACGAAAATGGTCGTGCAGGTATGTTCCGCTCTTAGGGAAATTATCCACTCGCAAAATGTATGAAAAAACGTTAAATCCCAATAATGTTAGTACCAAAATTGCAATTTTGTTAATAAAATTCTAAAGAAAATTTCGAGAAAAAAATGGTTTTACTTTTCTCGTATTTCGTAATCTTCCCAATTAATCCCCCTTACTATTTCTAAAAATTTATTAAACCTATCTTCATTATGAAACTCACAATTCTTTTTGAACATGTAATAAGCAAGATAACATTTAAAATCCCCCTTCCTATTGTGTGTAGGTAGTGTACTTTTAACGTGTCGCCATGTGGATTCAATGGTATTAGTGTGACAGCCTGTGTAAAGGTCTACAAAATGAAGATCGTGATTTACCGCGAAATGTTCAAAGCCTTCTCTATCTAAAGTTTTGTACGCTTTCCACCCGTCTGAATGTATGGTAGTACCTGGCAAAATCCATTCTTTAATAACAGAAAATAAAGTATCCCTATTCCTATCCCCCACAGCAACCAAAAACATTTTACCCGTCCCCCTTTCTGTTCCCCCAAAAACCCACTGACCCTCGACTGCATGACCCCTGTTATATTTTCTTTTTCCAAATTTTGATTCGACTATTTTGTCAACCCCCCCTATTTTTTCCGAATGTAATTCTATGTAATTTATAATTTCTTCATTTATATAGTTTCGCCAGTCTGTCATTGTGTGAGTAGCAAAAAACTACTGCTTTTCGATGTCTGCCGTTTTCGTACCAATAACAATTTTGTATGTCAGCAAAAAAATTTCCTCCAACTTCAATTTACTCAGAGTAAACCACGACCCCCACCTTATACGGTAGTTTCTTTCCCACACATTTTCCCATCTACTTTGTTTCTGCATATAAATCCGTAGCCATCAGATATATTCTTTCTATTTCTTATTGTCATTGACGAACTGCATCGAGTACAAATAATTTCACTTTTCAATAACCCTACTTCCCTTAAAAATTCCAGAAATACCTCTTTGTTCTCAATTAATTTAAAAATAAACAAACGATTTGGCACCCCGGTACGACCGTAAGTTGGGCGAGAGCTAGAAAAAATAAAAGACGACTCATTTAACAGTTTCAACTGATATTTTTCAACAATGCTACACACAGAACTCATAATCGGTACGTGAGACAAAAAAAACCTAAACAAACAATTTGAAACTTTAATACTCTAAAATAAAGCTTCGGAAAGTTAGCTACAGTTTCATCGGAAACTTTATTTTAGAGTATTTAAGTTTAAATTCCTTCAAAATCTCCCTAAGAGCGGAACATAACTTCACCTACCTTCCACACGAACGCCCACGTGAGAAAAGAAGAATTTCAAACTGTGCTTCACTCAGGGTTACCATACTCACAGAGCATCAGCGCAGAATCCACGGCGCACCGCAGGCCCATGACATCACAAACATTGCGTTTTGTCCGGGGTGCCATCCGGAAATACTTATCGCCTTCGTTGGCGTCGTAGGTCGTATAACGCATTTGTACCTATTAGATCATTTGCATTAATGTGTACAGGGCCCGATTAAGATATCATGGGGCCCTAGGCCAAATACTTTTTTGGGGCCCCCTGTACTGAGGCTTTATAATTTTAGGCATTTATTACAGCAATTTGTCATTTGGGGGCCCTAGGCCATGGCCTAGTTGGCCTATTCAGTAATCAGGCCCTGAATGTGTAAATGAGATTACTGTGCTCAACTATCTTATAACATATTCTTGAAAAACTACTTGTCTTTTTAAAATACCAACAGAAAATTTATCTCTAAAATTGTTCTTGGCGAAATTCAAGAACAAATTATTCTTCTCTGCTCTAGATAAAAAAAAAAGTTCTTTATTCTTTTTCTTTTCTCTAAGCAGAAACAAGCCCACAACTCTGCTAGGCTGTAGAGTCAGAGTTAGACTGATTTTTGTGGTAAAGGTTTATTTAAACAACAATCCACAGCAAACAATAGGACGGGGATTGCAAATGTAGTTTGTTTTAGCAGTAATTTTGTTTTAAGCATGTTTGTATTTGCGAGGTTTGATTGTATTAAAAATATTAATGCATGCAAAGTGAGTGATATATAATTTTAAGGAATTCAGTAATGGCCCGCTATTCTTCAGAGAAATAACCCTTTGACGATGGACTTAATTTTTTCTCTCTTTAAAAAATGTATAGGTTCTGGAATTGGCAGGAAATGCTAGTAAAGATTTAAAGGTAAAAAGAATAACTCCCAGGCACTTGCAGCTTGCTATTCGTGGAGATGAAGAATTGGATTCATTGATCAAAGCTACTATTGCTGGTGGTGGTAAGTGAATATTTAGAATACATATGCTTTTTTTTTTCTTGATGAATGAATTATTTAAAACTTTTTTTTTTTAAATTTAATATCAGGGTTTTTAATAAAAGAAGTATTTTTATGTTTGAAAGAATTCTAAACATGTAGATTATATAAGATGAATTAAAAAGATTGAAAACGCAAGAGCACATTGTTTGGATCTAGGTTCCTTCTTCTTTCCGTTTTTTCTTGGAGACAGTTGGCATTTGCTCCTTTTTTAGAGTCAAGGTAGATAGATACATGTGGCGAGATAGCTCATGAGAGAATGCGTAAAAAGAGATCTGATGCAAAGTGTCCTGAACACAATATAATCAGTGGTAAAATAAATCTAGCTAAGTGTTTTTATGTTTTCGTAGCCGCTCGCTTAATTATGTGTTATGATCTCTTATGTTCGAGTGGGCTAAATTTGTTTTTGAAAGTGGAAAAAAGAAAAAGATGTGAATTTTAGTTAAATCACATCTTTTTCTTTCTTCTCATGGTGTCACTTTTGGGAATTCTTTAGATATGAGGAAAAATATCTAAATGTGAGTAGGGTTCTATTGCAAAATACATAATTCAAAATGTTAAAATTCAATTTTTCTTCTAAAATTTTTTAGTTTCACATTTTCAGTATTCAACTAATTCCTCAAGTTAAGAGAAAAAAATAAGGAGTACGAGCAATAATTTCAAAAATAAAATTTTTGATTAGAATTTTTTTTTTTTTTTTTTTTGAATTTTGCTGCTTTGATTAAGATTTTTTGGACTAGATACAAATACTTTATAAAAAATAAAAGCAATTATATTATTGGATATATTATTTTGT
>JAXGGA010009797.1:0-49816 GCA_038373865.1 Uloborus plumipes
GTTTAAAGATGGCTTTTTGCCCTTTTGGTTCAGAACCCCCGGTTATTGTCCCAAAAATTTTTAAAATTTAGTATTTAGTAGGGCAATGGGAGAGGTGGAGGTAAGTTGGAACATAACTTGTATTTCAATAATGCCAAAAACTAGCACCGCACAGGTATAACTTGGCATACCTGCCAACTTGTACGTTTTGGCCGTACAATGTACGTTTTTTTGCCTTTTGTACGATCGTACGGTAAAGGTGTAAAATCGTACGTTTTTCACAGATTTTTCATCAATTCCAATGTTTTTTTTTCACATATAACTAAATTTCAAGGACTAAGCTTCTTTAGAATACATCTTTACATGTATTAATCCGCGAGGCAAAGCCTAAACTTCGTCATATTTCAGCACTGAACGCGTACTTCGCGGAAAACTGGTCCGCGTGGTTGAGACTGCAATCCTTTTGCATCGTGCAAATATTTTAACATTTGCGAAATTTTTAGGTTACATTAACATATGCTACCTTAGGTTATCACATTTAATTATTTATTTTTATAATTTATAAATTTTTTCCTCCCCATTTTACATTCTTCCCGCGATTCTCGTAAAATCGCTTCTTTTGCTTGACATTTCAATCCTTTAACATCTGGTCAGTGCTTTAATATTTTTGATGGTTAGAAGTTATTTCAACATGACTACCGAAGACTACTTTATTTTATTTCATTTTTTTTTTCATGTTTTTTTTTTCTCACCAGCATGCTTATATTTAACACATACGTCACTAAAAATTGCAACTGAAATGAATTTATTCAATTGAAAAAAAAAAAGAAAAATTAAACTATCAATAAAAATGAAAGAAAACTACTGAAAGTGATCGTGTTACAATTACAATAACTTATTTAATGTCTGATTTTCATTAAGAAATAGGTTATTGTCTCAATACGATTTCGTAGGAAAAATTGTAAGATTTCCTAAGTAGACATGTTGGCAGGTATGACTTGGCCATGGAGAGATGGTGGATAACCTTGAAGCAGAAATGGACTGCATCAGTCTATAATAGCTAGGATTAGCGAGAAAAGTATTTTTCTACTTTCTTTGTTCATTTAAGTTTTTACTAAATGTGTGATCGCTCTGATGCCACTCATTAGCGCAACCAGGGGGGCGGCCCGGGCCCCACCCCTGAATGCTGAGCTGCTGTTTTTCTTTTCTTAATATTGTTTGTTATTGAAGAGAAGAAAATAATGCATGTCTTGGAAAAACTAAGTGCTTTTGATGAGAACAGAAAAATGTTGGGGAGATCTTAATTTTTTTCAAAAAAAAAATCTCAGCATTTAATTTTTTTAACAGCTGCAGATAATTGGTTTAACTAATTGCGTGCCTCCCCCCCCCCCGCCCATTCCTGTTTCCTTGACCCTTCTTTTTTCTTTTTTTTTTTCTAGTTCTTCTGAAAATAAGAAAAGGTTCAAAATGTTACTCCACTGAAGTCCTGTTCCCCATAATAATCATTTTGGAGCATCTCAAATTTCTTTTCGTAAACTTCAAATTTCAAATTCTTAATTTTTCAAGAGGGAAGAGCCGCCAACCAACTAAAAACATCGAAAATCGTTTAAAATTGCGTTTTTAGAGCTTCAATTTTGAACAAACTGCAGTGTCCATTAACGCTACCAAATATGTTCTTATACTCAAGTGTTTGAGATTTGTTCAAGGGCTTCCAACCCCCCTTTCTCTACTAATGTCAAAGATCATTAAAATTTTTGTTTTCCTAATTAAATTTTCAATAAACAAATAAATGGGCAGAACCTTTGAATCCAATCCCTCCTAATACTGTAGGGTATGACCTAAAAATTTGTTTTTAGGTCTTCTATTTCGAAACATCAGGGGAGATCTCCAGAACCCCTCTACAGATATCATCAAAAATTGTCTACTATTGGTTTTTGAAACTTCAATTAAGAAAAATTGTAGAGGGGGGGGGGAATAGATAAGGATTTATTTTTCAGGAAAATCGATTGGGGATAGACCCTGAGCCTCATCCCTTTTTCTAACTATAAACATGAACTATAATTACGTTCATAAAAACTTCGATTGCTACAAATTGTCTCAAAGCCCATCGCACCTTTCTTCTCTCTAATATCCCCAAACATTCACAAAGTGGGTTTTCAAAACTAGAATTTCTAAAAATTTCCAGTTGTGAATCCCCCAGACCCTTTCCTTACACCCCATTTCCAAAACTAGAAGCTGGATCTGCAGGGACGTTATTTCAAGTTTTTCTAGCGGGGGGGGGGGGGGGGGGCAAGGGTAAAAACACAATACAATTTCACCAGAAAACAACAAAAACCATGCCCACTTATATGTAAATACAGTCGACGCTCGATATAACGACCGTCTCCGTCCTACAGAAAACGGTCTTTATAACGAGTGGTCACTATAAGCGGTAGAACATAGAGTATATTGGGATGCAGATGGGGGTTTTCTCACCGGTCGTTATATTAGGATGGTCTTTATAACGTGTGGTCGTTATAACGAGCGTCGACTGTACATTGATTTCTCAAAGGCAGGGGGGCGGGCAATTGACCCCCCTCCCCCGGCTGTGGATCTGCCTTCACTTCTAATAACCACGAAACTTGTTCAAAACTGCTTTTTTCGAGTTTCCCAGAGCGAAAAATTGTTGAGCCTTTTACTAAATATGGTCTACAATCGCGTTTGTAGGACTTAAAATTCGGAATTTTTTTGGACTTGGACCCCAATTCTCTTCTTTCTAATATCACCCAAGATCGTCAAAAGTTTTGCTTTGGATCATCAAGATTTTGAAATATTTCGCATACGGTCCCTTAAGCGATCTCTCGAGGACGTCATGATATCCATCAAAATCTTGATTTTTCAAAACGTCACAACTCGGTCAATTTTTGTTGTAGAAGAGTGATTTTTTTTTAGTTTTAAACGTTACAGTGTCAAAAATGTTTTACTAAATATGATTGATACGACTGGGGAGCTGTATAAAAATTAAAATTTCGTAACTCTTTCAAAATTTGATTTTTTTGAAAAACATTTCGTAGCCCAAATTCCTTTCGTAAATTAGAGATTTTTTCCAAAATCCTCTGTAAAACCAAAACTATTCATCTTAGTAACTTTATTTTGGTCTCATTTTGTAGGAAATTCCATTTTCGTTAAGTGCTATCCCATTCATTTTTGCTATCATGTCCAAAGTATTTATTTGGCATTTTTCAGGTTAAATCGTAGAGTATATCGAAAATAAGAAATTTTCATGCAAAAACCTAAAAGCATTACAAAATTCAATTACATTTATTTGCTTATTGTTGGATTTACTTTGTCAATTAAAAAAGGAGTATTTTCGTGGTACTTTAGAAATAAATGAAACAAATTTCTGTGTTAAAATAGAGGAATTAAACGGTTAAGACGGAAAGCAAAGAGTTAAAATGACAATAAAAGCTTTAATGCACCTTTATACTTATACTGTTAAATTATATAACATCATTTTACTACTCTTTACATACAAATTAAGTTGCTGATGGCTTGGATGGGATACCTTTTGATAAATGAGGAAACTGTGCCTGCATTTAGCCTGCAATAGTTTAACCTGTTAACCGGGGAATTAGCTATTGCTCAACTCGTTTCACATTGGGGACTTTTTTTTCGCAGCGATAAGTAATATCACGCCTCAAATAATAAAAGACTATCGTATTTAACTTATGATTTTTATTTATTTTGACAAAATATTTTATATATTGAGCCATATTTTGCAGAAAATAAAAAGTACTTAAGTAATTTATTACTAATAAAAATATATAAAACACTGAAATTCACAATAAGAATATTCAAATCAGAAAGTTATTACTAACATGTAAGATACTGAAATGCAGACTAAAATGAATCCAAATTGTGGCAGCTCAAAGTATAGATCCTGCAGCGCCCGTTTTCCCGTTAATAGCGCTAAAGTTACAGATTACAAGAACATGAAAATTCATGACGCATCGACAATATATGATGGCATATATATAACCACTCTAAGATTTAATAGATAAGAACAACGTAGAACGTGATGCGTTCAATATATTACGATTAATTTCCATGACGAAAAATTTCGTCATGCCCATTGCTGTAGGCTTTTATGTATGACGAAATATTTCGTCATACCCAGTTAACAGGTTAATGATGTTCCATGACACAGCTGAAAGAGGTGTAAAATTAATTCCAGGCTTCAGTTCCTCTTTGACGAAAGACAAAGAACAACGGTAGCTTTTATTACAAGTTAACTGCTGTATGCTAAATGCAGGCACAGTTTCCTCATTTATCAAAAGGTATCCCATCCAAGCCATCAGCAACTTAATTTGTATGTAAAGAGTAGTAAAGTGATGTTATATAATTTAACAGTATAAGTATAAAGGTGCATTAAAGCTTTTATTGTCATTTTAACTCTTTGCTTTCCGTCTTAACCGCTTAATTCCTCTATTTTAACACAGAAATTTGTTTCATTTATTTCTAAAGTACCACGAAAATACCCCTTTTTTAATTGACAAAGTATGTAATTGAACGACGCTTTTAGGTTTTTGCATGAAAATTTCTTATTTTTGATATACTCTACGATTTAACCTGAAAAATGCCAAATAAATACTTTAGACATGATAGCAAAAAGGAATGGAATAGCACTTAACGAAAATGAAATTTCCTACAAAATGAGACCAAAATAAAGTTACTAAGATGAATAGTTTTGGTTTTACAGAGGAAAAACTACGATTTTTGGCTAAAAATCGCTGTTTTTCGTAACTTTACCCACTTTGAGGCACGTGTTAATATTATCCGATTAAGCTAAAACTTTTCAAATCTCATTTTCTAGTCTATTGGCACATTTTAGGGGGGTGCCTCAAAAGATTAGTTGAAAAAAAAAATTTCCCCATGTTACTTGCAATTTCGAGGATTTGCGTTGCAGCCTGACTTGTGAAAATTCTGAAAAATATTTAATCATTTTTTTCGAAGCTTTAAATAAGATTAGACTTAAAGAAAATAAAATTTCCTACAAAATGAGACCAAAATAAAGCTTCTAGGATCAGTAGTTTTGGTTTTACAGAGTAAAAACTACAATTTTTGGCTAAAAATCGCTGTTTTTCTTAACTTTACCCTCTTTGCGGCACGTGTTAATATTATCCGATTAAGCTAAAACTTTACAAATCTCATTTTCTAGGCCATTGGCACATTTTAGGGGGGTGCCGCAAAAGATTAGTTGAAAAAAATTTTTCCCCATGTTACTTGTGACCACCCTAGTGGCCATATTAGGATTCAGGAGAACATTGAACATAAGAATCAGCAAGAATGATAGCAAAATACCCGGAATTTTTTTTCTGCCGCTCAACCGAAAAACGCTTGAAATTGACAAAAACTGGAGAACTATTTGAGCTTTGAGCACCGTCTTTTTATTTAAGTAGGAGGTTGAAATTTTGGCAGAATATTAGGGTGGATAAAGGTAAAAAAATGAGCCACCGCCGTGACCTCTGGGACAATTTTTTTTTTTTTTGCCATAGGTTTGTGAACCACCCTAGTATACAGTGGTGGATTTATCTGTCCCAATGACAAGGGGCCCCCAAGCACACCAAGACTTATAAATGTGACACATAGTTCTCTAATGGACAAAGGACACCTAAAAATCTAAAATCTTGAGGCCGCTACAGATCCTACATATGTGGGTCAGTCTTGGTTTCACCTCTTTCAGCAGCCATTGGACAGAGTCTACAGCGCCTTTTTATTTGAATTGCTGAAAGCATAGATCGATACAGTAAACAGTCTTACCCGACATCGTATTTCGTAAAGAAGCGTAAGCGCTATTCAGCGTGGCCATGGTCGAGACATAGAATCGCGCTCACTTACCCAGATTTCAGGGCTGAACAGATACAGTAATGGATTCGCTCTCAGTCGCATCGCCTCCTCCTCCTGTCTCCTGATGGCTTCGCGCCTCTGAGAACTCAGGATCGCGATGGCCTCCCGGGACAGCAGCTTGGACTCCGCCGCCGCCCCGATGCTGCTGATGTCGGGGAGGCTGTTCTTCCGGACGCTGGCGACGGAACTGGTCTTGGACTGCGCCTCCATCTTCCTGGTGGCGCTGTAGAGGGAGCCCGTCCGCACGAACACCTGGAAGGAAAATGAAATGACTTGTCTGTTTTGGATGAAAAGAAACACTTTATTTTGCTGAGAAAGCAACTTGCTGCTTGCAAGTGCTGAACAGAACATAACTCAACTGATAAGAAAAGAAAACAGCTCACACATGGCAAGTACAATACTGCGTGCTAAGCACAAAATTCGTATCTGCACTTTTTGACTAAATTGAGTTATCGCCACCAGGTGGCTCTTTGTGACGTATTGGTTAGACAAATGCATTAAGGCCTTGTCACACGATCCAACTTTTCCCCGATTTCCTCCAATTCCGGGCAAGACCAATTTGCCTCAACTACTTGGGCCAACACTGACGTCATCATTTCTATTGTCCGACGCTCGTCCAGTTTAGTCCAAGATTTTGCGTGCGGAGCGATAAAATTGAGCCGAATTGCTTTTCCAACCAATAGGAAAGCTCTGTAGAACTTCGTCACAGATCGGCGCCATCAGGAGTGGCCAGCTTAACGGGATAAATTTTTTTTTTTCTAGCAGACGATATTGCACGGCAACCCTGCACAGCAACGATGACGTAGTAGGAAAACAAGCTTGGAGTTGGTCGAAATTGAGGATTGCTCCAAGTTGGAGTAGCTTCACATTGGATCGTGTGACAAGGCCCTTAGTTAATCTCATTCCTTACCTTAATTTTATCTTGTTTAAAGAAATAAACTTGTATCAAACATTGCTTATGTAACTCTTAATATCAACTGACTTGAGTGCATCTTTCGGAACTGGGTGCACGTGCACCCAGTAAAATCCGTGCACGTGCAGTAGGCGGGGCCAGTTCATGACGCACCAGAGGTGTTGTCTCGTCATGTGCCAGCAGAACCAATCAGTGATGACACGTGTGTAGGGCGTTGCTGTGTGTCACGTTTTTTACTTAGTTTCAATATGCAAATGTAGCAGGGTATAAAATTGAAGATTCGACTTTCGATCTTCACTTGCTTTTTCGATCGGCCACATTGCGTGTGTCGCATTTTTGAGTTTGTTTCCCCGCTGGAAAAGGGTAAACTCTTTTACTTTTTCGGAGCAGTGCTCATTTTTATGATGTTTCAAAATTAACTTAAAATTTTACCGGTGATATTTTCCCGGATGTTAAATCATAATTAAATGTTTTTCTAGTCAAATTGATCGTTGGTCATCGCTTCAAAACTTCGTTGATGTTTATGGGAAAAATAAAGATAAGTTTTGTTTTTTAAACGAACTTAGTCATCCTTTCGTATCATTAACTCTGCTGTTAATTATCAGAAATGGGTTTATCCCATCAGTATTTTACCAGATTACAAAACTATTCGGTCATTTGAGTAGGGGAAATATTTTTAAAAAAATTCTGAAAAAGTTTAATCTGAATCAAATACATGATGGCGTTAAACTTTAAAGAGTTTTATCTCAGTTTAAGCTCGACAGCAGATACCACTTTTGCGCTTAGCACGGCAGAATAGCCATAGAAGCAATTACATGCCCAGCCAACACCTGATTGGTCCGTGAAAATCATCGTTTGTAAATTAGCTTTGCGCTATTTGACCTATCAGATGTCAACTGTGGCCAAGTTACTGTACTCCTAAAGATCCGTCCACATTTTCCGGATAATCCGAAGGAATTCCTTGAGGAAAACCTCAAAAGATGAGGGTCCGGAAATCCGCGGGAATATCTCATTATATTGTAATTCACCATACACAGATAGAGGATTTCCTCAAGGCCTGGTTCTTCCAGGAACTCCTTCTGTTTTTCCGTTGCATGTGGAGGGCCTTCAACATGAAAGAATAGGTCTACACACCTCCCCCGAGGACGCCTCTGTGTCTGTGGACCCGTCCAGGACATTGGGCATGGTGGACCGTCTCTGGGGCAGGAAGGATGAGGACCCCTCGTCGTCGTCCATGCTGAGAGGCCTGCTGAGGGGTATTCCGTAGATCTTGGAAAGCTCTGTCAGGTCGATGCCAGGCTTCTTCTTCTTAACCCGCGGGTTGGAGCTGCTTTCTGGATTGGTCTGGTAGTAGTGATTGTGGTGATCGTCGACGACCTGCTGCAAGTTCAACAAGGGCTGCTGCTGCTGAGGGCGGTTGTAGTTGTGAGCTGCTGCCAACAAGGGCTGCTGAGGGTGGTTGTAGTTGTGAGCTGCTGCTGCTGCCGGATTGTTCGGAATGAATTCCTGCTCGATCGAGGAAGGAACGTACTTAAGCTCTACGACGGTGGAGGGCCGGCGGTGGAAGTTGACGGCGGAGGGGCGCCTGAGGAATCCGGCCGCCGACGGCCGGCGGTCCGAAGTGTTGCGGAAGACGTCGAGGAGGGCCGACTGCGCGGGCGGCGGGCGGGCCTCGTCGAACTCGGACCGGCTGAAGTCCCCTGCTGGGCTCGGCGCGAGCAGAGATCGGCGGGGGGAGTCGCTGCTGGCGACGTGCTGCCCGAACTCGGTGGAATCTTGACTAGATGCGAATTTTCGTCTTAAAAAACCAGTACCTGAAAGATGATGGGAAAAGACTGCTGTAGCAAAAGTAATAATGTGGGTAGATAAGCAGTAAGGTACCGTCCTTAACCCTTTAATTGTCAAGTTATTTTGATTTTTAACACTTTTCCAAGCACAAACCCGAGAAACAGTCGGGTTTGACAAAGAGATGAAGCCGAAGTAAACGTCTCCCGATATATATTCGGGTATAACAATACGATGCACTCAAAAAAAAAAAAAAAAAAATCCCCGAGTAATACTTGGGCGTGACATTTTCGAAAACCAGCTGCACGAGACTATCTCGGGCATGACAGTTAAAAGGTTAAGCCAGGAAAAAGGCTTGAGCTGTTAACAACTGGAGACAAGTTGCCTGGTCTGACGAGTACAAAATACCGACAGCCCAGTTATGACATTCAGAAATTGTAGTTTCTTCCTTGTTATGGATTTATTAAACTCCCCAAATCCTTCTTAAAGTCATATTTCTAATTCTAAAATGGAAGGATTATTTGAAGGCACTCCTCCCCCCCCCCCTCCTGACTCTGTGAAGGAGAATTCTGTTTGTGTCGTGAGCTCAAAAAACAGGTAAGAATATAAACTTAATCTGAAACTAATTGTCGATACACTTACTTATCAAGAGATATCGATTTTAACTATTTATTTATTTCAATATTGGATACACTAAAGCCTCAAATTACTGACCTATCTCCCAAAAATCATGTTACGCCTCTTAAGCACGCAAAAAGTGCTTCAGTACTACGTAGAATGGACTATTTATGTAGTATTGCCGGGAGTAATTTATACCATGAATCCTGCAGGGCAATGTTTAATATCAAAAAAGTGTTCCGCAGCCACTCTGCTGCAACTCCTGAAATGTAGGGTGACACATTGTACACCTCCATCAACTGTACAATGTACATGAATGAGTGCAAGTGATTGGATAGGATGTCTACGTACTTATTACTTGTCAAATTAGTATCGAACGCAACAAGGGCCCAATATCAAGCCAGCCGACCGCGTCTTCTACTTGGTAGAATTTCCACCATCTCGAACAGTTTCTTATTGATATGAAGGCTTAATGGATTCACAAGGTTGTCGCCATACAAGTGCGCGTCCATCTGACAATTGGAAACAAGACTGGTGAGACTAGGCAACGTATCTCCAGTTGTTGACAATCCAATGGCTGTATTGGCAGGCCCAAGCGAGGTGTAAAACTTTGTTTCGTTCTGCCAACATTGGTACATGAGTAGTTTACTAGTTCCAAAAGCCTAAACCCATAATAGTTTGGTCCTTTTAAATGCTTCGGTATTGAATTCTGTAGAAATGGAAGGAGTATTACATGATTATGGCAGCCATATTTGGTCATATTTTTTCAACAGTAAAAGGAAGTATTGTGATAGCGAAAAAAAAAATCACTCAAATTTGAGTCTAAACTTTGATTTTGCTCACCCCCGAATGAATGTTCAGTAGTTTTTTCGACCTGTCAGCACGTGCATATGTACCTACCAATATATAAGCAGCCGAAAAATCCTTTTCAACCATCCCCGAGTTAATTACGACGAGTTTTCTCGTGACATCTGTATGCACGTATGTATGTGCGTTGTATGTGCGTATGTGTGTCTCATAACTCAAAAACTATATGCCATAGAAGCTTCTAGCTTGCTATGTAGGCTCTGAGTATGGTCTAGTTGTGCACCTTCCCCTGTGGTTGCATTCGAATATTCTCAAGGGGGTGTTTTACCCCTTTTGTTGGGGTAAATCAGTGTTGATTTCAATGCAGACTCAAGTGATATGAATTGGCGCGACCACTTGGCGATATGTCCTCAAGCTTTTGGTCGCCAAGTGTTTTTCGCCAACTTGGCGACCTATCGCCAAGTTGGCGACAAATTTGGCGAAAAAATTATTTTTTGAATTTGGGTTCAATTTGGCGCTATTGGCGATATTTTGCGAAAAATTCACTGAATGATATTGAAATCAGCAATATTAGTAAAATTAACCATAGTAAAACATTTTTTGCATTGTTTCGTGCCAGATTAGGGGAGTAAATATTTGAATTGTTACCTTGCTCACTCCAAGCACTTTTTTTAACACTTAACCCTCGTGGGTCCCTCCCATTTCAGTTACACTCAAGACCCTTGGGGTCATAAACGACCCCAATGCTTCCTTTAATTAATTTGTTATGATTATTGAATGTTACATGCATTATTTAAGTTCACATACTTTTTAATGCTAAAAAAATAAAAATAAAAAGACACAATCAAAGTAAAATTTAGTTTATGCATTAAAAATTAAAAATTTTAGAGCGAAACTTGCAATAACTGTAGATTTATTTACAACTGTTACAGACCTGAAAAAACATGATTTTTTGCAAGTGATTTTCAAACACTTATGACATTTTTCGATGCATTTTCTGTCCAGTTCTCTTGGACAAAAGTTGCTACGTCCTCTTTTTTTGGCATTCTGGGGAAGTGACCCCAAGGATCTTGTGTGCCAAAAATGCAATTCGGGAAAAATAAAACACAATAATAGCATTATTTTGAATAGAAAACTAGAAGAATAAAAACCAAAAATGCCATTAAAAACAAATGGTTGATTAACAAGATATATTAAACAGAAATTGCATTGGGGTCACATATGACCCCAAGGAACCCACGAGGGTTAAGGCAACTACTAAGAAATTTACACGTAAAAGGAAGTAGTGTGGGGTCCATACCAGATTTTTTTTTTTTTTTTTCCGGTCACCGTGATGTCAGATTCGAGATTTTACCCATTGAGAAGAAATACAGGTTTAGTATATTGCCGAACTCCTTATGTGTGCAAGATACACTCCGAGAAATCGTAGTAAGAGATAACTGAATTTTATCGAAACCTCGGTGGAAATGCTACGGCCCATCGTGCGCGCTAACTACACCAATATGTTTAAAATCACGATTATCTGCCGTTATAGTAGAAGTAACTGGGCTAGGAACCTTGTCAGACACTTGTCATTTGAAAAAGACTTTGCTGACCACAGCACATTAGTCTGATTTATTTTAGATATCTCTCATTTAAAACATTCGGATACTATGCAATACACCGCCAACTCGGTTATTTCCGCCCATGGACTGCAGTTTCGTGCTTATTATGCACTCATTAGCATGGAATAGGAAAGTAACCGAGTTAGAACAAAAATCCTCTTACAGAGCAAAGAGAGCCAAAAAAAAAAAAAAAAACTGGTAGTTAATGTGAAATTAGAATATCAGAGAACGACCGCACTTGGTACGGTCCAACATATTGATTTAATCGACTGTCCCAGCAAATGTTTCACACAATTTCACATGGCATCGCGATACGGTACAAGTGAAAGAGGATTTTTGCCTCCAACTCGATTACTTTCCTATTCCACGCTGATGAGTGCATAATTAGCACGAAACTGCAGTCCTTGGATGGAACTAACCGAGTTGCGAGTTGGCGTTGTGTTGCATGTTCCTGCCTTAGCACTTGCTTAGGGGCGGTACTCATTGCTTTATTGTTATACTACTTATTTTGGCTCTTCAGGATATTTTCATATTTGTAAAACATCAGCAATTTATGATAAACAGTTTTAAATTATGATTTTTTAAAAGTATGCCACTATCCTGGAAGAAGCTTTGAAAAACTAAGTATCATCATAGCATAGATACCAGGTCCTTAATAGCGATTTGAACTTTTAAATTCAACAATTGGTGACAGCTGTTGCACAAAAATCGGTTCACTTAAGCTTCAAGAAAGAGATTTTTGACTCTGATAAAAAATTTTACGACTTAGTGATAGGAATAAGGAACATAAAATTATCAACCAAAACTGAATAAAAGTATAAGAGCAAAAGTGGTAATAGGAAAGAGGTATTTTTAAGTGTGTAATTACAACAAATGAACCCTCTGCATACTAATTTGGTTAAACACGCTGTAGCCAGTTTGATTAGTCAGTCGTATAGTTAAAATAAAACTATTTTCTAACATATTGAACTAATCGACTGTCCAGCAAATGTGTCACACAATTTCACATGGCACCGCGATACATGCATATTGCACAAACCGTCTGAAATTAAGACATATTCACTTACTTTTAAATGTGTCGACCTTCAGTCACCGGAGCAGCCGAATTCCTCACTTTGCTACCGAGTGAATGTTAAAAACAGAAAGAGGGCCCGAAAGAACTTATTTTGATCTCAATTTGGCTCCCTTCCACCCTTTTCCGAAGCGCCCTCTCGTTGCATTGTAAACATTGTTTGTCCTTTTCAAAATGATGCCACTACAAAGCCTTAATTTTATAATCAAGCCGGCTTCCCATTATCGATGGGCGCTATCTTCCTTCATCATAATCGGCTCGATTTCGTATGCTACAGAAGTCGGATGGAAGGGGGCCAAGTGTTAAAAAAAGAAGAGCGAGAAATTCTGCCACAGGTTTCATTAATGCTTAGACAAGTGCAGAGAATTTTATTCATTGCTGAGATTTTTTTATGGCAGGGATAAGATAATAAGAGGCTTTAAGAAACAGATCATTGAAGTGCTTGCATATCTGATTTGAAGAAATTTGCTTCATGATCACTTCCATGTATACAGCGAAACTGTTTGCTTAAAAAATAATATTGCAGATTATCAAGCCATAAATAAATCATACACAAACTGTTTCGAAGTTTCTCATTTGCTGGTGAATTCAATATAAATTGGAGCTCTAATCATAACATTCCTTACGGGTGCACCATAAACGGTCAATGTTACGGATAAAACGATGTCACGTTTTATCCGTAACATTGACAAGAGGGAAGAGGTATGACAAGTGTGATGTCACATATTTTGGATGAAATCAATGCATTTTTATATAATACAGTGTGACACATTGTGACAAAGAGGGGGAGGGGGAGGTTAAATATGTTGAAAATCATCCGCATCCATCTCTTAAAAATTGCCTTATTTCATGGTCTTGCTCCGACTATAGTGACTGAATATTTCACCAAGATCTCAGACACATTGCAGGTAGCGTAAAATCGTGATTTAAAGAGTGGGGGAGGCACGGTTTTAGATTAGCCAACCTCTGGACCTTAATCCAATGGAGTATTTGTAGTATATCCGATAGATCTTTTTAAACATGACGAAACCAAATAGATTACTAATCAGCTTTCTGTACTCAAATTCTACCACTGAGTGAACATCTGTATTTTTACAAATTAAATGCTATTGTCAAATCTGAACGGTGTGCACAAAAGATTACAAATGAATCCTTCTTTTTTATTCGTTTTCTGTTACGAAAATTGTTATGTCCTATTTTTTGACCTAGCAGTTTTCGCTAATTGTTAAGAAAAAAAAGTCAGGTATGCATTTAATTTCTATACTTGTTTAAGAGAACAAAATGTATTGTAAAATTTCGTTTTAATTCGTTAGTATTTTTGAAAGGTACAAAAATGTAAGTGTTTTTGCAAGTCTGTACATGGTACGTTTTGCTACAGCATTACGAAAAATAAAAAAAAAAGGTTTTGGGGGAAATTTTTAGTTATCAAGTATTGACATCGTTCTTGCTTTATATCCAAAATAAAATCTTGTTAAAACGACCTTCAGTAAGGTCAGTTTTTATGGTCGTTTCAAGTAGTTAATACAAAATTTCACAAAATGTTTTCTTCCTAAAACTACTGCTTCAATTGCATGGTAGAGTGAAAGGTTTTTTTTTTTTTCGTCAAATAGTCTCTACGTCAATTAATTCTCAAGCAAAATAAGCGAATTTTGTAAATGTAGTTTCTCTACCGGTGCAGCATCAATGAAAGGAAAACAACTTGTGTGTATGAGATTGCCATTGTGTATTCCTTAATCCTGCTAAAATTTCAGCCATTTATTCTTCACTCATTTTGGTCAAAATGTTCTAAAATATTCATTGTCTGATGGACCTTTTTTTAATGACTTAATTCAACACACGGAAGGAATTTTTGAGTTTTGGATTTTTTTTTTTATGTTTGTTCCTATTTTTTTTACAAGCGATGTAGGCTAAAAGTGGCATTTTCTTTTAATTTTAGATTGAATTTTTCTAGCTAAAAGAATGTTAGTTGGTTTTTGTTACGTTTTCTGTTTAAAAACAAACATTTCAAAGCACGTGGGAACAAGAAAAAATTACTGTTAGATTACTGTAAAATTAGAACATTTTTTTTTTTTCAACCTTTTTGACCTCGGACCGAAAAAAATTCTGAGAAAACTTCGTAGACTTGTAAAGGTTTTTTCCGACTTTTTTCATTAAAAAAATAATCTCTCTCTTTTTTTAATGCTTTTTACAAGAGAAAGAAAGAAGGAAAACCTTTACTTGAAAATAAAGAACTGTTACATAAGTTCATTGTTTTTTTATTACCATTTACTTACAATAAAATCATAAGCGACTAAATCTTTGAGAAAAACAACAAAGCTTGCTTAAAGTAATTAATGTATTAACGCATAAAATATCGTATGAACTTTTAGTACTCTTATTTTATTTCTTTTGAATAGGAAAACTTTTTTACGGTAAAAATCTTTGAGGACCGATCAAATTTTCGTCGGACCAGTGGTTGAGAATTGCTAATTTTGGATAAGCTTGAACCATGTAGATTAATTTTCCACTGCTTAATATTCTTTAGTTTATTTAGCTTCAAAAAGAAAAAAAATGGAGGCGAAGTCCTCTTCTCTCCTGGGGATGGTAGGGGAACGTGGGGCAAAGCGAAATACATAGTTAAGATAACATACCTGTTTAAAAATGAACAAATTGGAAATTTGTTCTGAAAATCGGTGTATATAAAGGAGGAATAATGTATTTTGTAGTACAACTATCGTTAAAATGTTACTTTTCATTTTAAGCAGTTCTTTTACCTCTTTAAAAAGTAGACATTTTTCAACTCAAAAAATCATGGACAAAGTGAAAAACGCAATATTTTTGTAATGAAACATTTTCTATTTGATGAGTTACAGCAATTTTCATTAAATGAATGCATAAATGAACAAACAAATGAATTATTAATAGAGATAGCATGAAGCGGAGTTTCTCTAAAGCGCCGAATACCGAAGCTTCGGTCAACTAATGGCCGAAGCTTCGGCTGCTGCACATATTAAAATTTTAATATAGAACTTATAATTTTGTCAGTAGCATTTAATTCTTCGACAATCAGAGTAATAAACTTTTGCAGAGCCAAAATTTCCCCTGGTGGCGATTTTTTAAATTATTTTTTTTAACTTCAGAAATCGAAATCCTGTGGTCTAATGTGTGTGCCCATGAAATTTGGCAATGTTTCCCCCAGTACTTCAGGCGCTAGAGGGCTCTACACGTTAATTTATAACAACGCCTCCTAAATACTAAATGCCTATAACATTTGCTTCGCTACCGTAGAGATGGGTTCAACATTAAACGCCACCTTGCGGCAATCCGATGATGTCGTTGTTATTTTTCGATTGGTTAATTTTTAAATTTAAATTCAGAAATGAACCAATCGTTAATTTTTGGAAGAACTCCGGTAGATGGCAGTGTATCGTGAACCAAGGGAACTTTACAGCTATTGGCGATGGATCCAAACAATATTCGAGTTAAATTTTTTGATTGGTTGATTTTTAAATTTAAATTTAGAAATGAACCAATCGTTAATTTCTCTTTCTCGAAGAACTCTGGTAGATGGCAGTGTATCGTGAACCTAGAATGAAATCTTGCTCTGTGCTAAAAACCGGGAAGTTTCAGGCATTTAGTATTTAGGAGGCGTTGTTTATAACCACCCTGTGCTTTCGTTTTGAGTTAAAATATTGTTATTCGTTCTTCAATTTCAATTTTTTACGTTTTAGCAGAATAGCACCGCGGACCCCTGGCATGAGTTCGCGGACCCCCGTTGGTCTGCGGACCACACTTTGAGAAACTCTGATCTAAAACATTCTGAAAGTTTTAAACTATCTAAAAATATGCTAAACCTAAAGGGTAAATTGATAGCCCCTTAGTTGTTACTTGAAACTTGATTTAACATTGCTCTTCAGTCCTTACAGCATTAGAATAAATGTAACTAGCTGTCGTGGCCGTCACGAAACTTTCTTCTATATCTATCTTATGAATTCCAGTTACAAAATAAAATACGTACTCGCCCGAGTAATTGGAAACAGCTCCAATTTCCCAATTATCGTAATAACCCTGCAAATGCAGAATCAATGAGCGAAATTGGAAATCATTGCAAAAGCCTTGTTTAGATTAATTGCAAACATTTTATTTGTTAGTAAAAAGAAATTGGCAACAGTTAAAAATTTCAAATCATTGAAAGTTTTCAGCTGTTTTGATAATTAAATAGCGTGAAGGGGTCTCAGTGGCCGAGCGGTCTAAGGCGTGTTGCCGATAACTCTGAGACGGTGGGTTCGACTCCCACCCTAGCTCCGGATGTACTTTCCTTCCTTAGTGATGTAACTCTTTCATACATTGTCTGTACAAGATATATGTAATAATAAAATATAAAAAAAACTTTTTAAATTTAAAGACTATTTCTGTCCGCTCATTCGCACTAAAAAGTATGAAATAAAGGGTGAAAATGCGCTTTGGGTCCCTGTTTGGCGCATTTTCAAAAAGTCGCCAACTGGCGCGTTTTTTCTTGTTGTCTCACGAATTGAAAGCTCCGAGAAGCATTACGCAAAAATTGGCAACTTTTTGAAAATGCGCCAAGCAGGGACCCAAAGCGCATTTTCACCCTTTATTTCATACTTTTTAGTGCGAATGAGCGGACAGAAAGTCTTTAAATTTAAAAAGTTTTTTTTATATTTTATTTCAAAGTTTTTTCGTTTTAAAATTGATTTAGAATTGCGTGAAGACAAATGCCGTTCAGCATAGTTCACCGAGAAAATAACGAACGCCGTTAAAAATGCTATTCACGAACACTTTATTTTTTATTCATGAGAATATTCCGTTTCCAATTTTGTTAATTTATCAACTTACTTTGAGTCAAACGCCATCAAGCGTAATGTTCAATTTGAAGAACTACCAATGTATTTTCTACAGCCCTTATTAGCCTTTTTTAATAAGTCACTTAAGCAAATTTTTGAACTGGACTAATATGTTGATTGTTAGCTAATCTCATTCGTTTCATTTTTTTTTTGCTTAAATATTGCAAGGTTTATCTCCAACAATTTCAGTCGGATAGCTCACGTGAAGATTAAATGCCCACAATCCGCAAATATATCTTTGTTTTGGTTAGCCTTGAGATTAATGTGTTAAATTTAAAACCAAACGTCAGTTTTATTATTACTATTATTTCATTGTTTCTGGAGACAAAAAGCTGAAGTGAGCGGAAGTGCGTTAAAGTTCACGCGGCTGCATTTAACTCTGCAACCGGAAGCAAAACGTGAAAACCATGACAAAAGTAAGTACAGAAAAAGTCTTTAAAAATCATATGCAACGGAGGAAAAACACTAGATTGTAGTCCTCATCAAAAAAACCTGGGCATAAAGCCCAAAAACGAACGAACGAAACGAAATAGCGTGAAAGCGATTTTTAATTGAATTGATTTTTCGCATTGTTGACTAAGCGCAAAAATCACCCCACCCTTCCCCTGGGGCGATTGGCGTCAAAATTTAATCGATGCTTGCTTCCTTATTGGGTTAGTGTTATTCCAAATTTCATTCAAATCTCAGCAATATTTCTCGAGATACAGTAGGTGCAAGAACAAAATAAGCACTTTTGATTGCTCCACCACCCTTTGAGATATTGACACACAAATTGAATCAGCGATTGTACTCAATAGGGTCTACCTATGGACCAATTTTCGTTTGATTCCGCCTGTTACTTCCTGAGATATAGCAATCACCCCCGCGCAGAACACGTGCGATTTCTCCACCCCCCTTCAAGATACTGACACACAAATTGAATCAGCACCTGTACTCGGTAGGGTCTACCTATGGACCAATTTTCGTTTGATTCCGCCGGTTACTTCCTGAGATATAGCAATCACCCACGCGCAGAACACGTGCGATTGCTCCACCCCCCTTGGAGGAATTCGCTAAACAAAGTCAGGTGCACCAGTTCACATGGTGGTACATATGTGAAAAAAATTTTGTTCGATTTCATGCAGTAGTTTTTGCTCTAGCGCGGCCACAAAAACTGGTCACACACATACAGACTCACATACAGACACACACACACAGACACACAGACAGACGTTTTCCAAAAATGGTCGAAATGGACTCAGCGCACCTCATAACGTGCAAATCCGTCAAAATTCGACATTCGAAAATTTTCACGAAACCAATACTTTCTTCTATATAATAGATATAGAAGAAAGTAAAAATGGAGTACATTCGATTCAGCAATGGTATTCAGTTTTTGATGAATTAAACAACTGTTTCATTAAAAATTACTTCTGTTTTTATTTTCGATAGCAAAATTTCGATTGGCTTTTGTGATTAAAATAATTTTCTCTAATATTATGTGTGAATCTCTTCCGCGTTAAATCTGCGTTTTATAGGAACATGTCAACATCAAAAACTTGTTTCGTGGGAAACTGCATCCGCGATTGAGGTTCCAATCCTGTCGTCATCTCAGAGCAACGATAGGATATCTTTTTTTTTTTTTTTTTGAGGCCTATGCTACCCTGCAATGTTTTTTGACAAAAACATCGCGACGTTAGCCTATGAAAAACGAGCTAGATAAAACGTCACAGCCTACTTGGCGAATTAGAGGAGATCGCTAACTGCTTGTGAGCTCTAGGCAGTGCGCACACTGAGAAGACACGCGTCGGAGACAAAATGTCCCTGTCTGTCGGGGTAGCGACACGGATCAGACAACGACACTTTTGCGCGCACACCAAGCAGACTCCTGTCTGACGGAAGCTCTAAAATGCGCATGCGCGGCATATTGGCTATTGCTTAACTGTAACTGTATTTAATCATGTGTACTGGAGAGTAGAAACAAGTGTCAAAAACTTAGTTTAATTTGTTGAAAACTGACAAAAACCTAAAATGTGATAGCAGCAAAACATCTAAAGTAGTCAAGTTTCAAAAATATTTACGAAGTAATTTGAAAATTGCAATTGAAACTGTAAAATCAACATTGTATTGGATAGAACTATTTTCAGGAACAGATAATAATTTTTATTAGGAAAAGTTACTCCTTGGAAGAGTTGAGTGTTCTCGCTGTTAATTGCCACTCTTTCTCCACTATACTTCTGTTTGAATATTCTTTTTTGTTGTAATTAGGGATGCACCAATATGCAAATTGGCCGATTACCGATTAATCGGCGAATGAGAATAGGCCGATTAATGTACGGGTTTATTATTTTTAATATTACCAATTTCACCCTCACTGTTTTTACCCTTTCTAATACAAATTCCGATTTTTAGAAATGGTTACTTATTTGTTTTTGACAAAAGATTTGTTTCTCTTCATTTTTCCATGTTAAATAATTTTAAAATTTTATCAACTTCCTTTGAAATTTTTTAAATATTTTTGTAAATAAATTACATTAACATACTAAACATAATAGTTATTAAAACAAATGGGGGGGGGGAGCTGTGATGAGCACTTTAATTTAGGGGTGTTCTTAATTTAAATTTATTTTTCAACTATAAGTAGCCATTTAATTCAAGACCTGTTCTTTGAAACTTAGAGGTTATTTAAAAGCAATAGGCTAAGAGAAAAATATCGAGACATGAAAAATGTTGCAACATTGTCTATAAGTGTAGATTTATTCAGAATAAGAATATTAAATCATTTATATCAACTGAGGGGCAATTTATTATTATTATTATTATTTTGTATTTCATTCTTTGAACTGTTTGTTTTGTTTTTACTCATTACACTTTCGTAAAACGTGTAATTCTTGTGTTTGCAGAAAATTATTTATTTCTTGTTTATAAATTATCCATCATAATATTGTGTTCAAACATCGTTGAATTAATTTTATTTAAAACATCTTTTCCGCCGGTTGATCAGCAAAATTTGACTGATTTTAAATCAAATAAAATATTCATATTTTTGAATTCCAACTTAAAATTTCAGGAATTTGCAGAGGGTTATTTTTTAATATTCCAATCAGTTTTACGTTTTCCATGAACTATTTGTTTTGTTTTCACTCTGTACACACTTTCATACTGTATGTTATAGTAAGGATTTCAGAAAATTACATTTATTTACTGTTAATAAAACAATTTATCATAGTTTCTTGGTGAAGGTATTCTTTAAAAGATAATATAAAAAATTTAAAAAATTCGCCGAATAATCGGCAAAGTAGCCGATTAATCGGTGCATCCCTAGTTGTAATCATACAGTGTCGGTCGTTTGGAAACTTCCACCACCAATCTCTTATTTGATTCAAATTCATCGAGGACGACGGCAGCCATATTTGCAGACGAGACGACACTGATGAGACAGATGTTGCACGGCGCACGAGCTATCCAGCGGACACAAAACAGACACGGTCCCGAATGAACGAACTTGTCGCGAACATCCCGGTGTGCGCACAAGAAGGAGAAAGCACTGTTTTCTCCTAGCGCGATTGGGAAGACATTTCGTTCTCAAGGCCGATTCAGATTGCGAGCGAACGCAGCGTTTTTCGCTCGCAGGTGAAAAATTCCGATAATTCATACTAGACGCGGGCGAAAGTCACGTGATGGTATTCACCCACTAAGGATAAAGCGCGCGCAACTCGCGAGAGCCAATGAAATCGGATGTGCACGCGCTCAAAACAGAGCAAAGATGGCCCCTTCCCTCTGACTGGCTGTCGCTCTCGTTGCCCAATTTCGCTCGCCTTTCGCACGCGAAAATATCTAGCATGCTAGATCGCTCGCGACAGGCGAATATTCGCCGCGTTGTCATGGGAACGCATTCCAAAAACCGGTTTCGCGGGGAAAAGTTCGCTTCGCTCACGCGTTTCGCTCGCAATCTGAATCGCGCTTCAGTCGCCTGTCTTCTCAGTGTGCGCGCTGCCTTATTGGCTCCGCCCGTAGTGACGTTCAGTGTCAAGTTAAGTTGCTGTCTAGTATAGATGTCTTTTTGTTGTTTTGAGGTGACGGTATTGTTGAGTATAAATAACTCTACCGAACTTTGAGGATATGGAGACCACACCTGCTCGGGAAATAGCATTTTCTATAAGATCGGGGCTCGGTGAAACTTTTGACAAAAATCAATTCAAAATTACTTATTGTTTTATAGTTCTATGTTTGACAGTAAATAACTGTTCGCGTATGCAACTGGTTACCCCGTGAAGGATCTTAAGTTCAGGCAAACTACGACTTTAATACAATTTACAATGGTATATTTTCAAAGACTCTTCTTCCTCAAAGGGGAAGAGGTGGGGGCGTCAGTTACCCTACTGCCGTGCTAAGCACAAAAGTTGTATCTGCACCTGAGCTCAAAGTTTCACGCCACCATGTATTTGATTCAGATGAAACTTTTTCAGAATGTTTAAAAAAATATTTCCCGTTCTTAAATAACCATAAAACTTTGTATTTAGGTAAAATACGTCACAAAGAGCCACCAGGTGGCGATAATTCAATTTTGTTAAAAAGTGCAGACACGACTTTTGTTCTTAACACGTTGACTGCCACGGTACGACAAAACTCGTGGCATGAAAAGAACTTGTTTGTGAGCTAGTTTGGACTTATTGGTACCATCCCCGAAGCCAAATAGAGCTCTGCTTATACCCATGTCTCACATATACACTCGAATCGGTACGAAAGCGACAAATCCGGGAGCTACCAGCTGACTCAAAATGGACACTATCAGCTACTACGAGTTATCTCGTAGCTTGGCAGTCAACGTGTTAACACATCAGCCTAGCCCGAGCTGGCGTTTTGAAATAAATGCATTTTCATGCAAGTGGACATGGTCGTTGTTGTATTTTGGTATAATTTGCATTAAGTTATACCCTTTGTCTCCTGCCTTCCCTGGAAAAGTTCGAACTGACAGGCCAATCCTGTAATTTTAACTGAAAATATTTCACACTAAATTACTTTGTAACAGAATCAAGACTATATTTTCCAACACAAAGATCATCGAATACCTGGTTGGTGGAATTCCGGGGCGTATTGCTTTGCTACCATTCTGGCAATTTGCGAATCTTCTCGAGCGTGTTTGGCAGCTTTGTCCGCTTGCTCCGCTTTGCCGCGGGCCGTAGCAGTCCTGAAAGTGAAAAATCCACATGATTAAATAAAATTTGAACGACAAAAATATGCATTTTATGACAGTAACATTAGTCAACATTTCTATGCTGCCGTGCTGGGCACAAAAGTGGTATTTGCAGCCGAGTTCAAAATGCGAAATGGCTTATTAACCCATTAATGCCTAGCGTCCCTTTTTAGGGACGGTCCAAAAAAGGGTCTGAATTTCCCCAAAATGAGCATTTCAACCAAATAATAGTGTTCAATGAGTACCTTGGTATTGTTTCGATTCGTTATTAACAGATTGCAGCACACAACCATTGTAAAGTGTGTTCTGTAGCAGTTTTAATAGGATCTTTATCAAAAATGACACCGTTCACAATCTCAAGAAAAAAAGTTAAGTTTTCAAAGTTATTCCCAGCTTCCCAGTTTATATTAATTGATGATTTTATTTCTTCTTATAAAATGTCTTTTTAAATATTATATCGTAGGCAGAAAATTTTTTTAGTAAAACAAGTATGTACCCTCTGGGGTCTGTCGTAATTTTTAAGGGACGATTTTTCTTTTCTTAATAAAACAATTATTTTTTATATAATATTTTTTTTATTATTTTTCCTGTCCATTAAACACTATTTGTAACCAGTACACAAAATATCTTTGGAAAACAAAATGTCAGGCATTAATGGGTTAAAATTTCACGCCACCACATTAGGGGTGCGACATCGAAAGCAAACCATCGATGTTCCAAGACATCGATGTTTCAAAATTAAGACATCGATGGTACTGATTAGGGATGCACCGATTAATCGGCAGTACCAATTAATCGGCCACTTTGCGGATTATTAATAATCGGCAAAATCGGGCAGATTAATCGGCTGAAAAATATTTTTCATTTATTATTCTTTAAAGTATACTTTCATTAGGAAACTATGATGAATAATTTTATTAACAGTAATAATAATCCTCACAGTTGATATAAAGCTTTTTTCTTTTAATGAATTCTCCTACTTTGAATAAATATACACAGACAATGATGCAACATTTCTCATGTGGCGATAGTTTTCTCCTTAGCACAGTAGTTAAAGTTTTCGACTGCTTTTTTCTTACAAATAACTAACAATGTGTTAATAATATTATTGACACTAATATGAAAATTGGTTCTAAGAAATTTGATAAAATATTGAAATTATTTTGTGAAAACTAGGAAAATGGAAAAAAAATCTTCTCCCAGAAATAAATTACTTACTATTTCTAAACTTGGAATTGTATAAGAGATAAAAAACAGTGATGGTAAAATTGGTAGTAGAAAAACAATTATTCTTATCATTAATCGGCTCAGCCGATTAATCGGCCTATTATCAACAGCCGATTAATCGGTAATCGGCCAATTTGCTTATCGGTGCATCCCTAGTACTGATACATCGACCAAAACCATCGATGTTTCAAAACATCGATCTTTTTTTATAAAAATTACTTACACATTTAAATGTACAGTAATACAGTTGCTTCCCAATACATTGCGCCTCTTTATATCACTCAATTAGAATTATCTTTTGTCTCCTGAAAAACATCAACCGTATGATATCGATGTCAATTCTTGATAACATTTTTAGTGAGATAGACAATACAACTGTTGAATAACTGTATAACTTTTATTAATCGCATATACAGGGTGTCCACTCCAATCGTGGACCAATAGCTAATTTCTAAACCATTAGAGATAAGCATATAGTTTATTTAGGAAAAAATCTCCAAATTACGAAAGGAATTTTGGGTCTATTCAATGTTTTTCAAAAAATCAAATTTTGAAAGAGTTACGAAATTTAAATTTTTATACAGCCTCCCAGTCCTACCAATCATACTTAGTAAAACATTCTTGACACTGTAACGTTTAAAACTAAAAAAAAATCACTCTTCTACCACAAAAATTGACCGAGTTATGACGTTTTGAAAAATTAAGATTTTGCATTGTTTCATGACGTCATCGAGGGAGCGATCTCTCGATGCATTGTGTAACCATTTATAGTAAACATCTGTACACTACCAGAAAGTGAGTAAACCTTTGGTTATGTCTTCCTTTTTTTGGAATAAATTCCTCAATTTTAGCAAACTCGGCAAAATCGAGTTTTTGTGATTACAACTTCAAAGAGCCCTGCAACTTAGCAATTTTCAGTATGAACACTCTAGTATTTTTTTCTGAATGCCTGGAGTAACTAGTTTCCATAGAAATCTAACACTTTTATTTTGCTTGAGTACGATTTTTATAAAAAATAATTAAATAACATCACTTTTTTAGTATTTTGACGTGGCGGACAAACTTTGAGGGCATGTATCTCAGAAAATAAGTAGAGCAGGAACCTAACAATTTGGACTTTTCCATGCCTCTATATGATCAACATGTGTGCCAAATTAAAAGAGAATCCGAGTTGGTCGTGCGACCAACTTTTCTTTTTCTGGTGAGTTGGTATGGAATCACTCAACTACTTTTTTTACAACCAAAGCTGAAAAGTGTACCGATTCACACCATTTTACTGTAACTGAACAGAATGCCAATCTGAGACTTGATGGCACTGATTCTCTTAGTTTATTTCCCTTAATATTACAGAGACAGCTAATGGCTGCATTCTTAAGCGCAGAAACTTACAACTTTGTAAGTGAAAAGTTATGAGTTATTGATGATCTCAGGATGAGGCAATCGAACACGTTTTTAAGGTCAAGACTGAATAGAATATGATCATCAGAAGCAGCGTTGAACTCGAGGTGTCAATTGTTTGTCCAGATCCTGTCCAATAAGGACTTTTAGACCAGACTTCTTGTTTCCTGAAGAAGCGTGGGATATGTTATTCAATGCGTTCTCCAAAAACTCTGTATGGAAACACTGCATGTCATCCCGGAAAATAAATCTGTTATTTATACTGCACATCCCTTAGTTACTCTACTATTTCTTTATATCATTACTCTTTTACCTTTGCACATTATCGCCAAATAATTTTTCCAGTTACTAAAAGAAAAATTCCGGTCCTACTGGATAACTGCTGCTTGACCAAGAAACAAATTTCTCTTAACTGCATGCTCGATTGACATCTGAAGTTGGGGGAAGTTCCGTCTCATTTCAGGGGCCCCAAATTTTGCTTAGGAAATTTGTTCTAGAAATTCAACGCACATTTCAATAGAACTCATGTATGCTACAAGTTTTAATTTCAAAACAGACTCATATAGTATCAGGTTAATATTTATCCCCCCCCCCATACCTGTATATATAGAGCATTGATACATTACAAAAGTTTACATTGTAATTCTCTGTGAAGGTTTGCCGTTGAAGCAGATTTATCGCGTCAAAAATTAATACTAAAAAAGTGCATTGCAATACAGTCGGGTCATATTTCATTGAACCAGATCTAATGCTTGTAATCTTTTTAAAACTGCGTTGAAAAGCTTAGCTGATGTTCCCTCACCTGGAAATGGCAATGTCGGCCTTCTGCAGGGCTATCTGAGAGGCACGGTGGGCGGTGTTGACAGCTGCCTCGACCCGTCCTCGAAACTTGGCCGACCGAAGTAGGAACAGCCCCTTCTTGCCACCCGACATCAGCAGCAAGTTGTTCTTGTACTTCCCGTACTCCTCCAGGCCGTTCTAGAACCATAAAAGCAAACAAAGAGTTCATGTCGCAATTTCTTTTACACCACACTATCTACTTATTATAACAAGAACAGTTATAAACTAGATTTGGAAATATCCAACATTTTTTCTCTATGCGTACTAGTGATTACTGTATGTTGCTGTTATCTGTTTTATGTGTACAGTCAAACCTGTCTATCTCGAATTTCACGGTACAGAAGAAAAATTCGAGATACGGAGGTTTCTAGATACAAAGGTTGTGATAAATTATACAAAAATAAGCAATTGGAACAAAGTTAACCCTACACTGCATGATTTTTTGTTCTTTGAAAGACATATATATGTTTTTTAGTGTAATAAGAAAACATCGGAACACAGTTTAAAAAAAAATAATTTTGAAGATAGATGGTTGTATTTGCTTTAAAGATACTTAATACTTGCTTTTTATGATTGAGTTTCCTGATGCATGGTCATAAGTAAAAAAAGTCCATGTAGCCAATTGGCAACGCTATGCAGTGTAGGGTTAATAGCTTGTTTTGCATTAATATTGTTGAAATTTTTATTGTTGAAATTTTTATTGCACGACATGTTGCGAGTCCACGTTTTACTAATTGTGATGACTATATTGGTAGCTGGTTAATGCATACCTTTCAGTACGAACATAGTCTTTGAATAATTGTGCAGAAGATCATTTTTGTCTCCACAAGTTATACCATTGATAAAGGTGGCTGGAGATGAAATTCAAAACTGAGAGTCGTCAAAATTAGAGATATAGAAGTTTTCGGGGAAAATCATTCGAGATATACATGAGAAAAAACATTAAGTTTATGTTGTCAAATCAGGGAAATTGAAAAATGTCGATATAGAGAGGTTTTCGAAATAAGCAGGTTCAAGAAAAACAGGTTCGACTGTAACTCGTCGTTTCGTTTCATATAGAGGATGTAGTCCAAATTCGAGCTGCCTAAAAATGGGGGAAGGGGGTTGTACACAATCAGAAAGATGGCATCCAATGGAAGAACAAGAAGGGACAATATAGTAGTGAGCAAAATTGCCTTGAATGTTGACTTATGTGCTTCGGTTAGAGCTGTTTTGTAGAAAAACCAACAATTGAGGTAGGGGAGAGCGGGGCTAAAAGTTCCGCGGGTAAGTTGTTCCCTTTGAAATAACTCAGCTAAGAAAAAAGATACATGTATTTTGTAAATACGTCGTGAAATAGAATGTTATAGCTCACAAATGGCGGCCATTTTAGCCAGCCCAGTGGCGTCCTGTGTATCAAAAGCCAAGCACGTGCATTACTGATTTACGAAAGTAAATATTTTTGTTTTTTGTGTTTTTGGTCTTTCGCCCTAAATTGAATAGTTAATGTTTAGCTTTTTGGTTTTTTTACATGAAGATAGATTGTGCACCCTTATATTCTACGCTGAAACTATTTATGTTTCGTTATCTAACCTATAATTTAATGTTTTAAAGACATGTGCTTTTGGGGCTAGTTGTTCCCTTTTTTGGGGGCAAGTTGTTCCGCGGAACAACTTGCCCCAGAAAAATTAGCAACTATCCCGAAGAAACGTCTTGCCCTATTCATCTGAACCAGTGATGCAGTGACTTAATACACATATAAATAAATATTATATGCTACTGTGAAGACCGAAAGTGAGATTTCATCAAACATAAATCCAGAAATATTCAGTCTATCCGATAGATATATATTAGATATAAAATTTTCGAAAAGCGAACCATGTAAGCTATCGAAATATGTTTCATACTTTGATATAAAAGTCATAATTTCGGAGAATCGTATTAGAAGTTCTAGATAGCTCCCTGTTATAACTGAAGACTGAACCAATTATCTTAGCTTATTAGCTGTTGAAGCTGTTAGTTATTATATGTAATTTTCATTTGTCGCACTGTATTAACTGTATTTTACCATATTAATGTGTTATAATTTACTATTTACTAGATGCGTTGCCGGCTTTGCACGGTCTACCTTGAGAATAAAACTTTTGTCAAGCAACGCGTGTCTATAAGTCCCGATTGCATTATTAAAGTCGATATTTTGCCGGCATCTAGTGCAAAAAAGAAATCAATCGACAAAAAAAGTTTTAAATCCCGTCGTAACAGGAAAAGCCTCAAAGCAAAGGTCTCATCAGAAAGATCGAAGAAAATACGTCCTAAAGGAAATTTTCTCGCGCAGCTTTGGAAATTACTAACCGCTTCACCCGGCAAAAAGATACAGGCGTTTTTAAGTTAGTAAAAATCAATTTCAAATTGGATTTACAGAAATCGTCTGTTCTAATTAGCGTGAAAAAAATGAATGGTAAAAAAAAAAGTTGAATAAAAATGGGTTGCCATTTTTTTTCTTGAGCGTAAACTAATTTTCTAAATATGGCCGATTTTAACAGCATTCAGTGGATTTTTCGCAAAATATCGCCAATAGCGCAAAAATTGAACCGAAATTCAAGAAATCATTTTTTCGGCAAATTTGTCGCCAACTTGGCGAGCTGTCACCAAGTTGGCGTCAAACACTTGGCGACCAAAAGCTTGGCGATATATCGTCAAGTGATTGCGCCAATTCATATCACTTTTGTCTACATTAAAATTAACACTGATTTACCCCAAAGAATACTAAAAACTTTTCAAGGTGTGTAAAATTGAAGTTCTCCCTTTCAAATTGATACTGTAAAGTAAATGACTACTACCTGACAACAAAGTAGATGACATGAGCTGCTTATAGGGCACTTGTTTGGAACTAATTGCTTGTTTAGTTTTGGTTACCGATATCATTAACCTGAAGTACAGGGCGGTCTAAAAATAGACTATTACAGATGTTATAAAAACGGGTACCCCGCTTTCTTTGAACTAACAGTGGTAGTCCGTTTTTGTATCATGCAATTATTGATTCTTGCTAATTATGTATTAAGTTAATGCCTTAATAAGTTTTTATAGGCATAGAAAAGAACAGGGAAGACTGATTCTTTCTCTTAATCTGTTTTTAAGATGCACAGAACTAAAAACAAATTCGGAAGGAAAAACCCGCCTGGTTGAAATCGAACCTAGACGACATATCGATTGCTATCACAGTGATTTGCAAAGGTAATATGGGAGCTTTTGAGACACGTTGATATTTCCATGCTTTTATCGTCATTATTTTATCAATTTTAAAACAAGCAATGCATTTTTTTTTAAGAGTTACCCAACAATGTCAGCAAGGTTTCAACTTAACCGTGTATGAAAACACATCCATTTAAGTCTATAATGTATGCCCCCCCCCCCCCATAGAATCGATCTTTGTTACACCAAATTTGGAAAGTAGATCTTTGGTCAATTTAGGTTGCCGACCGCTGACTTAGACGGTTGAATTGACAGTAACAGAGTACAGTAATTCAGTCAGTAAAATTAACTTTACAAAATAAACTACAGGGTAAATAACTTTTTAACTCTAAAAACCTTTTGTTTTATGCACATTTTTACGTACAGTATAAATGGTTTTATCTACTTCTATTTCAGACGAAAAGGCTCCTAAAAATGCCTAAAAAAGTATAGTTACGCTTAAATTATTTAAGCAAATTTTAAAGAAGGCAATATCATTTGAATAACATATTGAGACAGGAAAAAATATACTCGATATGGTGAAAGCGTTTCTCTACAAAGTTATACACCGCTCATATTTCTTCTTTTCTCAACTTTTGATTTAAACTTTGTTGGCTGCTTTCAAATTAATCTAATCATAAAGATATTAAGATTTACTTAGCTTTTTGGGTGTTGTAATCAAGAAATCATGTACTTATTTTATAATCATACTTTTAGTGCGAAACAAGCTTACCGATATAGTCTAGAATTAAAAACATTTTTTATATGTTATTTCCAGGTTTTTTTGTTTTCAAATTTGCCAAAAGTGAAACTTTTAGTAATTAAAAAATATTTAAGTGTTACCTATCTTTATTTTTAAAAAAAATTGTCAGTAACTTTCGTTTTTAAGTAAATGTATTGCGCGAAGAGAGAGAATAGCTTGTATTTACCCTTATTTGCTCCAAATATTGCAAGTTTGTACATGCTTGCATTTAAAAGCAATCTTAAACAAGTATAGTGAAAAAAAGAGAGAGAGAGAACTTTTAAAAGCTTTTAAACTGATGACTTGAATTGAATCAAAGAAAGATAAAAAAAAAAAAATTGCATTATTTAGAAAGTTTCAAATGCTTAAATCTAAATATACTCTTATGAAATTTATTTGTTAAACTTCGTAAGAAAACTTATTTTGTAATTAGTACTACTATTTTCAATGTTTTCGGCAACAACTAAAGAACATAAATATTTTAACTTTATAATTACTACGATTTTTTATTATTTTTGGCAACACGTTAAAAGCGGAAGTAAAATGTGGCCATTATAACAGAGAAATTAAGTTAAGGAATAGTCTTTAAAAAATGTTAAGTGACGAAACCTACAATGCAAAAGAAATGACAGCTACATTTCGCCTCTCTTTTTAATCCGTTATGAATGAATCCTTTCATTGCTAGAAGCGCCACGATGGAAATCACGGGAGGTCATTTCATTTCACACTCCAGGGTCCCCCGTACCTACCACAGCTTCGTGGTTTAACCGGCGACAGGGCCCTGAAGAGCGCTCTGTTCTTAATTTTGAACCAGAACCTAGGGTCGAGCAAACCCTAGGCCCAGCACCCCCAGAGGTATCGTTTCACTCGGAGAACTTTGTGACCACGACATTTTTAACGCCTCCCAGCCACCATTAATCAAGACGGTGGATCTTTGATCGGCTGGGATCGAACCCGGGTCCCTTTGGACACGAGTCCGATGCCTTACCGATCGGGCCACCACGACCCCAGTCACGGGAGGTCACTGTGACCTCCCAATAATTTCCGCATTCGGCATATTTTGCTGTAACGTAAGTCCATTTTTGTAACTTTTCAGGAAAAGGGAAAGACGGTTGTCGGATGCATGCACAGGATGGGATTCGCGCTCTTTTAATGCTGCTAAATAATTGGAAGGGATTTGTTTTATAGAATACCGTTCTCGTGGGTAGATAAGATTCTACATACAATTCACTAATAAAGTGAAAATCGCCATTTTTGGACTTACGTCGTTCTGGTTCTGAGGTACTGAATATTGATAGGGTAAGTGCTCCAGTAGTCGGCCAGTCTCCAGTAGTCGGCCACAATGACATAAAACTCCTCATAAATAGTACATTTTTAATTCAAAATCAGATATGGCGCATTCACACATTCATGTACCTATCCTCAATCATCAACCAGTGGCAGTTAAGTTTTGGGAGCTTTTTTTGAATTAGTAATGAGTCATTTCATTTTGAATGGTGTGCCCATCATGCAAGATTGCGATTCTGCTTATTTTTCAGCTAAGATGATTCTGTGGACGACTACTAGAGTATTTACTAGTGTTGACAATAGCTTGGATTTTAACATATTTTTTTTTTTTTAATTTAACAAGTAGGTGATTCACTATCAGAAAGGTTCATAGTTTTACCTTGTTTTTGTTGCTGTATTGATAACCGAAAGTTCTAGGTTAGCCAAGATCCACAAAAGATCTCTTAAATGGTCGACTACTGGAGCACTTACCCTATTATTTGTTATTTTTAGTTCTTAGAATTATTTTTTAAAACATGCCTGTTTTTTCTCCCTAAATACACTGCTCGACATTGAAAATGCAACACCAAGAAGGAGTGGTCAGAAATTCATGCAAATTTTACCGTAGACGCACGTCACTGAGTTATGCAAATGATATGAAATGCGCAGCTCTCCGACGCACGTGAAGTAAGATATAAGAGAATGAAGTTGAAAAGTGGGCTATGTTCATGTTGGTTTTTCTGCCAGACTAATTATCGGAGAAATTTGGTTTTTCTCTCGAAGGATACGTGTGATAGGAGGAAATGCCACGCCGTCCTCAACGAAGACACTTCCAGCATATAGACGACTTTACAAGGGGTATGGTGATCGGACTGAGAAGGGGAGGTTGGTCCATACGTCAAATTGCAGCTGATACCCACATGGATGCAAGCACTGTGCATCGGCTGTGTCGGGGATGGTTGGAAAGAGGAAATGTAGCCACATTGAGGGGTGCAGGTGCAGCCAGAGTGACGTCAGACCGCTTGGATCGACGGATTCACCGACAAGCTGTGGCGGACCCGCAAGTCACTTGTACGTCGATTCTGCAGCCCTGGATGTTCCTATGTCGACCAGAACAATTTCCCATCGACTGGTTGCACGTGGCCTGCAATCACGGCGCCCGCTAAGAAGACTGCCATTGACCTCACAGCACAAACTCCAACGTTTGGAATGGTGCTTTACCAGAGCGATGTGGATGGCAGAATGGCAAACCGTAGTGTTCTCAGATGAATCCCGCTTCTGTTTGTCCAGCGATAGTCATCGCATACGTGTGTGGCGTCGACGTGGAGAAAGATCGAATCCGGCAGTAACTGTGGAACGCCCCACAGCGCGACAACGTGGCATAATGGTTTGGGGCGCTATTGCATACAATTCCGTATCACCTCTAGTTCGTATTCGGGGCACTATGACGGCCCAACGATATGTAGATAATGTACTGCGGCCGGTGGCAATCCCCTACCTTCAGGGTCTGCCAAATGCAATTTTTCAACAGGATAACGCCCGGCCTCACAGTGCTCGAATCAGCCAACATGCTCTACGAGGTGTACAGATGCTTTCCTGGCCACCATACTCTCCTGACTTGTCACCAATCGAACATGTGTGGGACGTGATTGGACGCCGTTTGCAGAACCTGCCACTGCCTCGTTCAGAGGACGAACTGTGGCAAATGGTTGAAAGGGAATGGAGTGCCATCCCTCAGGACACCATCCGCAGGCTTATTGACTCCATGCCTAGACGTGTTTCTTCGTGCATCGCTGTCCGCGGCGGTCCTACTTCTTACTGAGCCGACGCCGTCCTCGCTCTAAATTTTGCTTATTTATTTTGAAATAAATATCACTTATTGTTCCATGCTGTCTCTGTTTTCTTACCAAATTTCATCAATTTCTGACCACTCCTTCTTGGTGTTGCATTTTCAATGTCGAGCAGTGTATTATGCATGTACGACATGTGTGCATGATTGTATTTTATAATTCGGTAAATTTGATAATTTCCCCCCTCCCATAAATGTTTGTTCGGAGTTTCCAACCTAACTGTGAAATCGAGCTACGTACTTTATAGGTGGTGAGCCCGTACCCGAACTTCTTGTTGTTGTACCACTCGCCCGCGTACTTGATGCCGTCCGAGCGCTCGGCGATCCCGAACCCGCAGCGCTTGTCGTTCTTCCACTCGCCCATGTAGGTCTCGATAACATTGCCGTCGATCACCTCGTCCTGGACCATGAAGCTGCTCTCGGTGGCGTCCGAGTCCGAGCCGTCGCTCGGATCCTCGAAGCTCGACCGCCGTTTCGTCTTCGACACCAGGTTCTGGAGGGGAGAGAAAGCTCAAGTTAGAACGCTTTATGTAAAACCAGCATCAGTATCACTTACCAATTCAAATTGAATAAAGCAATGTTTTGAATCAATGTATCGCAAGCCAGCCACCTTGTCTAGTGGTCAGAGTAGAAGAAAGCACTTTTGCTTAAGCTTGACCACGGAGAGATGGCGGCTGACCTTGAAGCGGAAACGGACCGCTTCATTTTATAATAGATCGCCGCATCCAATGGCGCACCCACGGGGGGGGGGGAGCTAAGGAGCTAAAGCCCCTCCCAGAAGTATCAAGATACTGTCTAATCTTTTATCGTAAAACCTTCCTCGCATCTGCGCATGCCTGGGGTCTCTTTGGATTTCCCCAAATAGGGGAGAAATGCGAAGTAACATTCAACATGAAGTAAGACGCGACAGCACGGCAAGTGCGTCTCCTTATCCTATCACCCCTTTTTCAAATGGAAGCGATCGTGACTGCCAGGCGCGCAATACGCGGCTGGCTCATTCCACGTCAAATCGCCTAATTTAAATAGTCGGCCGTGCCGTCATGTCTCGGATTATGTTCAATATTTTTTTACGGATAGATACCTATGAGATAAACTCAAATTAATTTTTTTAGATTTTTTGAATAAAAATTGAGGGTTGTAGAATTTTTTGAAATTTTGATTTTTTTAGAATTTTTGCTTTTTTATTTTTGGTATGCATTTTGAAAAAGCTCTATAACTTCCTCATTTTTCATTCAATTAAGCCAGTTTAAGTATCATTTTAAAGCTAATTATTTTCTCCTTCAATATTAGTGACAAAAATGAGATTGTGAAAAATAGAATTTTGCCAATGGTCGTCTGAAGTCAGATTTTGTGTTTTTTCGATTGGTATGTTCAATAGGTCATATCTCCGGAGTACCAACTAAGAACTGCCCAATTTTTTTTTTCAGTGATGACAACATCATATACTTTTTGTGTATAAAAAATTAAGAGGGTGTTTTTTGTTGTTTTGGAATAAAAAATTCAAGCGTGTTTTTTCAGTTGATATGATCAATAGGTCATATCTCCGGACTATCAACTAAGAACTGCACGCCACTTTTTTTCTGTTATGACAACATCATACCCTTTTTATGTATAAAAAATTGGGAGGGTGCTTTTTGTAGTTTTTGAATAAAAAAATCAAACGTGTTTTTTCAGTTGGTATGATCAATAGGTCATATCTCCGGAAAACCAGTTAACAACTGCGCCAATTTTTTCTCCATAATGAAAACATCATGATGTTTTTATGATCGAGAAATTAGAACGAAGTTTTTTTGTTACTTTGAAATAAAAATATAACATGTTTTTTTTCAAAAAACTTTACTTTAAAATCAACTTTTGAAACTTAAATTTGAGATTCACTCAGCATCACACGTCACAAGCAGGTGAAAATGTATCCTATTTATTACATTCAAATACTTGATGGTAGCTTTATATTGTTCTATTGCTTGCATGCTTTGGTAGTGAAAAGTCGCTGCAGAATTATTTTACTCTTCAGTAATTATTTGCTAGCCACTCCATCAACCGATAGGAATCACGATAAAGTAAACTGAAATGTCTTTAAATATACTTTCATTCATAGTTTGACAAAGAAAGACTCGCGAGCTCTTGGTGGTTGGAAAAAATTTATATTTGGTTTCCATTAATCTGAAATCTACGTAACATTTTATAATTTGTTATCAAATGAAAGCATAAAAAATTCATGAATAACAATCTTTATTTCTACGATGTTCCGACAGTGGCAACAAAAGGTTTTTCGAACACAGAAACCTTCTTCACTAATATACCCTTCGTGTCTAATGGCTTGAAGAAGTAATTCTCTCTGCTGCCTACTATTCTTAAGGCTCTTTCATATCTTTGCTTTAAAAAATCTTCATTTGCAACCACTTCCACTGCTGTAACGAAAAACATCTGTATCCCCTTTATGTTTTGAGAGGCAAATTGAAATAGATCATGTGCATTTAAAATCTGTCCTTCGAGAGTTCTTTGAAGACTTGCTCTTATTGCAAGCCGTTTTATTGTGCCCCCTACTCCATCGCATGCATTCTTGCCATGACTCGTGGCAAAGAAATGCCATTCAGCTGCCATGTCGTGGTCTTCCTTGTGATAGCATAGTTTTTTTTTTATTATTTTACGGAGTTTTTAAACTTGTCGAAAACTTGATTTTCAAAGAAATTTATTTCAAAAATTCAATATATTTTTTAAATTTCAGAACAACAAAAATCAACCTTCTAATATCTTGATCATAAAAAACATTATGATGTTTTCATTATAGAAAAAAAATTGGCGCAGTTGTTAACTGGTAATCCGGAGATATGACCTATTGATCATACCAACTGAAAAAACACGTTTGATTTTTTTATTCCAAAACTACAAAAAGCACCCTCCTAATTTTTTATACATAAAAAGGGTATGATGTTGTCATAACAGAAAAAAAGTGTCGTGCATTTCTTAGTTGGTAGTCCGGAGATATGACCTATTGATCATACCAACTGAAAAAACATGCTTGAATTTTTTATTCCAAAACAACGAAAAACACCCTCCTAATTTTTTATACATAAAAAGTATATGATGTTGTCATTACTGAAAAAAAAAATTGGGCAGTTCTGAGTTGGTACTCCGGAGATATGACCTATTGAACATACCAATTGAAAAAGCACAAAATCTGACTTCAGATGACCATTGGCAAAATTCTATTTTTCACAATCTCATTTTTGTCCCTAATATTGAAGGAGAAAATAATTAGCTTTAAAATGATACGTAAACTGGCTTAATTGAAGGAAAAATGAGGAAGTTATAGAGCTTTTTCAAAATGCATACCAAAAATAAAAAAGCAAAAATTCTGAAAAAATCAAAATTTCAAAAAATTCTACAACCCTTAATTTTTATTCAAAAAATCTAAAAAAAATAATTTGAGTTTATCTCATAGGTATCTATCCGTAAAAAAATATTGAACAAAATCCGAGACATGACGGCACATAGCCTTAGGCGATTTGACGTGGAATGACTCAGCTAGACAGTGAACTCGCTTGATTGAATCAAACTCCTTGAAATGCGTTTTTTGGACTTGGTTTTTGGAAATTTGCCAAGACAGCCTCCAACCCCCTTTCTAATTTCACCAGAAACGACTGCAGATTTTTTTCTTTAGGACTTCAAATTTGAAAACTTTCCGAAGGAGGGCCACTTAGCTCCTCCCGAGATTATGCAGGCAGTAGAAACTTTAACCCATTAATGCCTGACATTTTTTTTTTCAACTATACTTTGTATACTGGTTACAAATAGTGTTTAATGGACAGAAAAAATAGTTAAAAAATTATCATGTAAAAAATAAATTTTTTATTTAAGAAAGAAAAATCGTCCCTAAAAAGGGACGCTAGGCACCAGAGGGTACATACTTTTTTACCAAAGTTTTTTTTCTGCCTACGATGTAATATTGAAAATGACAATTTATAAGAAGAAATAAAAGCAGCAATTAACATAAACTGGGATTCAGAGATTCAGAGAACAAGGAAATATTGGTGTTGTTGAGTATGAAAGTCAGCAAAACATTTGTTCTGCAAACCTACGTATTGCATTTGCTGCATTCCGATAAGCTCTTTTACTTCAATGGGCACATCTTACCTGAGTCTTATTTAAAGCAATATAACAACTAGCCCCATAATACCTAACTCAACTCTCTTGAGCTCAATGCATGTTGTACAGCAGCGAGCGGCCACTATCATTTTTTAGAGTGGATCAAAAACCGGTAGTTCCCGATATTCGATACATGGATCTTTTTCCCTATGCAACGATTGTATTGAGCAACCGTATATATTTGGTTCATCAATATCAATTACTTTCTTTTCGCTATTGGATAATCGCTTAGCCTTTACAATAGAATCAACTCCATGAAGATTTAATGCAATAGTTATGACATGGCTATTATTCCACAGAACCAACGTAATATTATTTTACCTGTCATCGACATTTATTCAAAACTTCCTCTCTTTTCTTTTTTGAACAACGTAACTTTAGTTCATGAGCATTTTTTAATCCGATTCTTGCACAAAACCTTGCTGAGACAAATAATCACGTAGGAGCGCAAGAGAAGTAAATAAATTGTCACAGTAGAGATCAAAATTGGCGTGCTCGGGGAATTCTGAAATTAAATCTGCAACCCCCCCCCCTTCCCAAACAACAGACACATATATAATCCTTGAATTTTTCATCAAAGTAAAATGCTAAGCTTCTGAAACAACTTAGGGCTTCTTCCCAGCAGTTAGACTAAACAATAATAAACACCTAAATGCATAATGGAAAAGTAATTAAATACAACGAATAATTACTGTTTTAAAGAATTGCATTTTTGAAATAGCTTTCTTTCAAAATTTACCTTGAGTATTTTTTGTAATTAAGAAAAACGAAGAGACAATATTGAAGAACATTGTATATTTAAGTTTATATACATTAATTAATTTAATGTAATTAGATTTAGAAAATAAAATAAGTTTTAAAAATGACAATTATTATCTGTTTTTCAGTCTAAAAACATTTACTAACTTATTTTGATATAAATTATAGATTCTAAGCAAGAAATCAGCAACGGTTAAACAATGCAGCCTTTGGTGCCTAGCGTCCCTTTTTAGGGACGTTCTTAAATTGCTATAAAATCCTAAAAAAATTTAAAATTTACAAAATTGCAAAAAAAGGTAAACTAAAACATCGATCAAAGTAGCACATATATCAAACACAGGTAGATTTACTTGTTAATAACTTTAAAAACTTAGCTTTTTGTTCTTGAGATTGTGAACGATGTAATTTTTGATAGAGATCATAATCAAATGGCTACAGATCACACTTTACAGCAGTTATGTGCTGTAATCTGTTAATACAGAATTGAAGCAATACCAAAGTAATAATTGAACACAATTATTTGGTTGAAATGTTCATTTTTGGAAAATTCAGACACACTTTTTGGACCGTCCCTAAAAAGGGACGCTAGGCATTAATGGGTTAATGAACTTAGTGCGTAAAAAAATTAATTATCTCGCTGATAGTACATATTTTTGAATGAAGCCGTCCGTTTCCACCCTCAGGGTCACGCGCCATCTATCTGTGGTGAAGCTTTAGCACAGTTTTGGGTGTGTCTGTAAATTTAAATGCTCCAATGGGGATGGTTGCTTTTTATAGTGATTAACGATGCCACAATAGATGAAAGGATTATTTTGTTTAATGATGTGAAGGGGAAAAAGTTTCCAGCAGGTGTAAATTTAACCTCAAAGAAGAATAACCTAGAACAGCGCTTTCGAACTTTTTTTTTTAGCAAACGTACCACTTGGTTGTGCATCATGCTAAATTGTACCACTTAATGAAAATGGTTGTATTTCACGGAAGTTGGTATTATGAGTGTTAATTTGTTTGCATTATAAATTTTATACACCGGCCACCTTGTCTAGTGTTCAGACACGTTCAGAGAAGTCTGACCAGGTTGCGGAGGCTCCGAGAGCCTGTAGCTGGTCGTCTTCATTTGTATTTGTATTTTCTCTCTCCTCTCCTGTCCTTTCTTTGTATGAATGTGTTGTGCTGTGAAGGGTTGCCTACCCTATAGACGGGTCCCTATGGCATAGGTGTACTGGGGAAATCGGACTTGACACCAAATGACCGTACAGTTGGAAAAGTGAAGCAGCGCAATACAAATTGCCAGACTATTTAGCACAAGACAGCAACAACAATGTATCCATATCTTTCCGAAAAGATAAGGTTTCTTTGGATCATCGGTGCAAGTTCTAGCTTCAGTTTCTTCACAGCGCGTAATCTCTACCTTACTCTATGAGTGCTGGCGATTTTAAATGTCTTGAAAACGGTTGAAGAATTTTGTTTGTCCACCTTTGAACAAAAATGGAAACGCGATACAAATGTCGAATGTATTAAAATTGAAAGAACTCTATTGCTGGTTAATCTATATCTCCATTCAAAAGAATGGCCCGTATGTAGAAAATTTTTTGAGGGAATATTTTTCGCGTTTTCTGATGAATTTAAAAAATCGAGACGAAATGATAATTATTTCGAATAGAAAGAGCCATTTTTGGGTTCTATCATCATTTCGGATTGGCCTATAAACTTTCCAAGCTGTAATTAACACAAACTGAAAATTTCAACGAAATCGGTCCTGTAGCTTCCGAATTTATCCTCCTGGATATACATATTTGGAGGTGTTTTTATTTTTATTTTTATTAATTTTTATTTATTTCTTTTTTAAATAAAGAAGATAGTGGGGAATAACTTCCCACGAAGTTCAACAAATATGAGTATCCATTATAAACGTTTTGATCGTGTCTGATTCTAGTCCAACAGTGACAAGTTGGCACCTCTCCATAATGTGTGACGTAGGGAGAAATGAGTCCAATGGAATTAGAAAGGAAGGACCATTTTTACCTGTATACCATTCTTATCAGTCACGCGACGTTTTGGCGATATGACTGTATTTTTTAGCAAGTTTTATACATAAAAAAAATAAATTGTTTATTTAAGTATCGTCTGCGAGCTGTTCAATCCTGCTCGGGGTAAATTGACCTTAGACTTAAAGATGTATACTGCTTTTTCGGATAATAGAAAAGGGTTACAGGCTGAATAGAGATAGATTAATTTCGTAATCGTTTCTCAAAAGTGTTTCAACTCAAATCTGCGACAATGATTCTTTCCCATTACCAGAAAAAGAGGTAAACATTGTTAAAGTTGGAGGTCAGCTTAGCAGAGCAGCACTATAACTATTTATTCTATTACGTTATGATTTATTGTAGTAAATTTCTTGAGTGGCAAAACTTAACTTTTAGTCTGTCGTGTGTTGATTAAAGTTAGGTGATGTTTATTATTGTTCTCAATTCAAATAAACTATAAGACACGCTGCAGTCTCTGGCTAATGGTGGCTAAGAGAAGTAAAATAAAACTAAGACCAAACCACTTATATAGGTTATGAGCCTAATGAGATATCTTCCATGTCTGAAAAAAATTGAACTGTTTTACCGCTTTCGCTAATTTCTTAAATCACCGCAAGGTGGCGTGTTAAAAGTCTAAGACTACGAATTGTGGAAAATAACGAACAAGATTTTGAACATTGATTCTTAAGATTTTTAGAACGACTTGGATCAAGTAAAATATTAGTTCTCACATGTTTTTGTGGTGTGACTCTTTATTATTGAACTGCTCAAGTCACACATTCAGAAGAGGTAAAAAGACTAACTTTGAGTTTTTAAATCAGCCCTATTTACCCTATTCAGCTCTTTATTTTTCCTTTCTTGTTGCACCTTTGTGAAAATTGAGATGAACTCTTCACAAACGAAGCGTGGCCAAATGCCAACTCCTTACAGTCGGATTATGGTTATGCTTTCCTAATTTGCCCTTTTATGCGTACCCCGAACTGAATTGCGAATGGCATAAAAAGCCAACATGCTGGTCACTGCAGGTCTTTATTTTCGCAAAAATATTAAGTATGTAGGTTAACCCTTTATACCCCGAATTAATTTGGCAATGAGTTTTTAGATTTATTTTGTTTGTTTTGTCCAGTTAGAAAAACCAAGGCTTCACTAGATAGCGTTTTATACAGGCTGTTTCATTTGATCAAAATCCTTGGGATAAAAACGGTGGTCATTGTCCAGCAACATCTATCGAATTTTATGGTAACTAACATAATATACAAATCAGATAAATAAAAGACAAAATTAAAAGTTAATGTGTTGGCGACAATTTTACAATTTGGCATTCAGTTCTATTTTAGTATATTTTAACGTTATTTAATAGCTTGTTTTATTTGTTGGTTTATTCTGCATTTTAACGGCATATTTTAATTGGTTAGGGAATTATTTTTCATTTTGATTGATTCTAATTATTAGTTAACTATGAAACGTCTGGCACCGCAGAGCGATAAATGGCGAATCTATTCGCTAAGCGAGCCAATACTACCAACGGGTTGCCATAGAACTTTTTAAAATTCAGTCCACAGTTCGCCATGATACAGTTGGTCGTATTAAACGTTTGGTTGTATATCTTTACCTGAAAAGGGAATTTATTTCCTCTAAAAAGCAGTACTTGTAAGGCCTTCGGCATCAATTCACTGTGTACTCTACTTCAGTTAACTATATCACTATTTTGTTGTTGTTGTTACATGCCCCCGTTGGTCAGCAGAGCTAGACCAGGTCCATGAAGGATGGGGTAGGGATACGGCTTCCGTTTTTAAGAGCACCATTTTTAGGTGGAAGACCGATTTTATGCTCAACACACATGCCATAAGGACCCGTTCATAGGGTAGGCATCCATTCATAACTCACTTTCACACACACAGAGAGGACAATGACAGGAGAGAGAGAAAGTGCGCCCATGCCCCAGCCGGGACTCGAACCCGGGGCCACCGCATCACGGTCAGACGTCGCTGACCACTAGACTAGGTGGCCGGCCATATCAATATTTTTTAACCCTTAAAGATAGGATAAACATCGCTTTTTAAAGCAGAAACAATATGCTAATAAATGTAAACAAACATTTGGGTGGTCCTTGTTCAGCGCTCTCTAGCGGGCAAATCTTCACTATTGATGTTTTGAGTGATGATACAGCCTGTATAAAACGCTATCTAGTGATGCCTTCGGAAAACATCAAATAACATATGTATAGGGTACAAAAATGTCGACTATCATCTGGGCTTAGGTATTATAACCGGCACTGGCCGTTAAGAAAACTGTTTCCGATTGCTGACACCCACTGTCGACCTCTCAACAAAGTACAAGGAATGGTACTTTCAAGTACCAGCAGTATCCCAGCCATATTGGATTCATAATACTAAATTAATGTAAGCGGTATTTTTGAGTTCCGTTACACTGTAAAAAATAGATATTTTTACAGTATAATATAGAAGGGTCATTCCGTAGAAATGTTAACCTGAGCCAAAGAAAAAAAAAATACCGAAGTGAAAAAAATGTCAAAAAATAAATAAATAAACACAAATCATACAACATAAGAAGAAAAATTGAAAAAGTATTGTAATTATCACTGAGATTAGCCATAATAAATATAATTCAACCGCAACGAGATGGCCGGTGTCAATCAAATGAGAAAACGAGTCCATTCCTTAAAATAGGTAGAATTTCTACCCATTCAAATTCCCCCATCAATTGTAAATCCCATTCCTCAATTTTCATCTGCGTATCACCCCTTCCTAAAAATGGACAATTCTGAAAAAGGAGGAGTCATAGGCCATTTCTGCGAAGTTGAATTATAGTGTGTAGTGTGTTTACAGCTCGTTATTCGATGGTTACGTTAGTCACACTCCATCTTGAATAAAAGTGACACGTAAGCCTAAAAAAAATTAAGATTTAACAAATGTGTTTTATGTTTTTAAAAGCCAACCTTGCATTTTTCAAATATATCATTCAATTTTTTACACTTGCTTAACTTAGAAATTTTCGCCTCACAACATGAGCATTCATTTTCAGGGTTGCAAAAATGTTTCGTTAGTCACACTGCTATTATGGTTGAAAAAATGTCTACTGTCAGTAGTTTTGTTTTAAATTCTTGGCAGAAATGACACATAGATACCATGTACATTGTAAATACACCAGCATAACTAAAAAATATTTTTAATCCTTTAAGTTACAAGTAAAAATAGTTACAGAATCAGCTCTGGATGTTACGTCAGTCACTATGGAATGACCCAGTAATAAACAGTAAAATTGCTTCGTTACTGTAATCCACTGTAAAATTGCTAATTTTACAGTTTATTACTGTGCATTTTAGTTTCAAACTGGAACCTCTGCTGCCAGTATTATACTGTAAAAACAACACTTTATTTTTTGCATTGTAGGGCATAAGGGGTTAAAGCAGTTTCCTTTTGTAATACAAAATAACTGTTCAAGCAAAAAAAGTTTGGTTGATGCACATTTAGTCAAACAATTATTTTTCTACATTTAGTTGAAATGTAAATATTAGGTTGGTGCGTATGAAATGTCGGATTCTCTTTACATGCGGACGTTTGTCTCCCTGTTTTCGTTACACTTTTGTCTTATGCATAACCTCATTCATAGTCGTATTGTCCATTGCCAGAGACTCATTTCAGCAAAATAGGTTTTCTCGAAGGTCTTCCCTTTTGTTATTTCTTTTGAGTTTATTGCCGATATGAATTCTGCCGACACACAAAACAATTGCGAAACTGAACGAACTGGAATATGAAGTTTTGCAGCATCCACCCTATTCACCGGATCTCTCGCCGACCGATTTTCATTTTTTCAAGCATTAAGGGGCAAACACTATGAAAGTGAAGACAGCCTAAAAAACTCGATATCAGAGTTTATTAATTCTAAAGACCAAAATTTTTTTTAAGACAGGCATCTACGCTTTAAAATCTCGTTGGGAGAAGTGTATTGAAGCGAATGGAGCATACTTTGATTGAATAAACAGCTTTTGAAGAAAGATATGCAGTTTTATACAATCACTTAAGAATCCGACATTTCATACGCACCAACCTAATATAATAAAATAATTAATTAAAAAGAACGTGTTTCATTTTGCTGTACTCTCTTCATTCATTATTGAACCCTTTTTATGCTATTGAGGACAGTTTTCATGTCTCAAGTGATAGCATTCGATTTGGTTGCATGCCAAGATGAAAACGGTGCTAAGTTTAGACACCTGTACTCCTTCAACAGGTGATGCATTCAGAAAAAGGTTATTCGACGGTTTAGTTCCAGAGGTGTTTCATCATACGTAACTTCCTCTCTACGGTGTGACGTCACTTTTGCGTCAAGATCTCCCAAACCCCACCTCTTATAATTTCACATTTCTGTCTCCTGATTCTTTAAAAACAAAATAATTCTGAAGCTGAAGAGATTTTAGTTGTTTGTACTCTGCAGAAAAAAAAATCTCCCCTGAGATTCAATAAACTTTTCTGGTAACGGTACAGCTCCTTTTTAAGTGACGTTTTTTAAGAAGAAAAAGCTGCATCGTTAAACGATACTTAAGAAAAAGCTGTATTGTTATGAACCTGTAGGGGGGGGGGGAATGCAGTCTTACTAGAAAACCTCTAGAAATTGGGATTCAATAAACTTTTCTAGTAACTATAGAGCTATTTTTTAAGTAAAATTTACAGCGTTACTAAAGATGCTTTATCGTTATTAGAAAACGTTTTATAAGCCCAGTTTTCTGGGAGATTTTCTAGTATTTTTGAAGTTATTTTCAACTACGGCGACTGGGGCTTATAAGTGCTGGGACAAAAATTGTTTGGAAGCTGAAGGCTTCATTTTAGGCTATCTTTGGACTTCGGATAATTAAATGGGGAAAGGCTTCGGAGTACTTTTGTAAATAGTTTAGAATTGTGTAATCAAATGTAGTTTCGTAATAGCTTTGTCAACGTTTGGAGAATAGAGGGCTCTCTCCCGCAAATTCTTCAAAGCCAAAGTAAAAAACAATTTGGACTGTCTTTGGTGAAGTAAAGAGAACTATTCCCGAAAAATATTCAAACTGGTGTTTCTAAACATGCAACTCTAAGTATCTTCCCTAAACATTGGACATCATACACACTCCAGGGTCCCCCGCGTATACCTACCACAATTCGTGGTTTAACCGGGATAGGGCCCTGAACAGCGCTCTGTTATTTTTGAACCAGAACCAAGGGTCGAGCAAACCCTTGGCCCATCACCCCCAGAGATATCGTTTCACTTGGAGGACTTGGTGACCACGACATTTTTAATGTCCCCCAGCCACCATTAATCAGGACGATGGATCTTTGATCGGCTGGGATCGAATCCGGGTCCCTCCGGTCACGAGTCCGACGCCTTACTAATCGGGCTACCACGGCCCCTTAAACAACGGACAAGGGGTTTGGGGGCTCTCTCCCGAAAATATTGCCGATTTAAAGATAAAAACGTTTTTTCAGGCTATCTATGGGTGACTTACAGAGGAAAAAGAGAGTTCGGAGGTTCTCTACTCCTAAGTTTTTTGAACTGATGAAGTCCTAGAAACTCAATTGTATACTTATTTTAATGACTTCAAAGCAGTGGTTGGAAAAACTACATTTATTTTGTAGCGAACTACAACTACAACTACTTTGTTATAAATGTAGATAACTACAACTACAACTATTTTTTTTAAATGTAGCGACTACAAACTACTCTTGAATTGTAGTCGCTACTTCGCTAGTTTAAAAAAAATAGATAAAAATAATCTTTGAATTTATTTGTTACTTTCCCTTTTCTTGTTTTTTTTTTTGCTAAAATTTGTCCGTTTTGGATTTTTTTACAATTTTTACGAATATTCGCCACAAGAAATGATTCAATAGTTGAAAAATTGAAAGAATTCAACCTTCAATTTTTTTTAATTTCTTGCCAGGGAATATTTAGGGACATGAAAATTATTTCAAGAAGTATAAAAATTATGATGCCAAATAAACCTATGACATCAAACAGATAGAATTTCGTCAAAATGATGTATCTAAGGGGATCAGCTCATATTTTTATGGTTCTTATTTCTCATTGCTTCCGCTGCTGTACTCGTGCAAGATTTGCACCAGTCAGAGAAACCTTTCTTCTCTTTTTTTTTTTTTAAATTTTTCTCATTTATTTATTTTTTTTTAATTTAAAAGTAGTTTCCAGAAATCGCTACAAACTACTATTTTTTTGTATCGCGCTACTCACTACTCTACTTTTTTAAAAAGTAGTGCGCTACACTACAAACTACTAAAAAATGTAGCTACTACAGTAGTTTCGCTACTTGTAGCGCGTTACTTCCGACTACTGCTTCAAAGGTAAGTTCGAGAGAATTCCTCTGTGTTTTTTTTTTTTTTTTTTTTTTTTCCAAATTGGAGTCTTAATAAAAATATTTCTGAAAATAATTAAACCGACTTCAGGACTTCTATCGGCAATTGCTATAGAATATAAAAAAAAATTTTATTCTTTGAACACCATCGATACTACTCTAAAACATTAGATTTGGTTTCGGAGCAGAAACACTAAATAGAATCATACGAAACTACAATTCAACTATAAATATATATTTTAATGAATCTAATTTCTTTAATCGTTTTCGCATACATTACACCGACAACCATATAATTATGGAATGGTAAAAATATTCTGTTTTTAATTTTTAATGGTTTCTCTGAAAAATGTTGGAAAAATATAGTTAAACATCATTTTACTTATCGTTTTGCGCCGACTTCAAAACTAATGTTTAAGAGTAGTATCGATGGCGTTCAAAGAATAAAATTATTGTTTACTTTTTAGAGCAATTGCCGATTGAAGACCTGAATTCGGTTTTTTTTTTTTCAAAAATATTTTTATTTTATTCTTTTTAGTGTAAATGTACTTCAGAAATAAGGTGATGTTTCCATTACGAAACTTCACCTGATTTTCTCAAATAAACTATGCAAAAAGAAAGAAAGAAACTATCAACACGTCTAAAATTTGAAACTATTGACACTAAAAACTAGTCCTTGTTATTCTCCGGTTTTTATTTGTGTGTTATTTTAATCAAGGCTATTTAAATTTTATCAGTTTTTCAACTGATTTCAAAGTAATACGAATTTCCCACGATGGAAATACTATATACGTGGCCCGTTATCTGTTATCAGTATTAGTGGAGATAAAAACACTATAGAAAGGAATTTTATTATGAAATCCAGGGAAGCCTTCATTCAAAATTGTCATTATTACAAACACTGTGATTACGATTTCTATTTCTTTCGATTTCTGCAGGATCCCGTTATCAGGCCCGGATTACGATACTATAGAGACCAACCGGAAGGTACACCTTTTCAAACAAAAAACAACTTTTTGAAATCGGTCCAGGCGTCTTCGAGTAATCTTATAACCTACACAAAAACTTCAAAAAAGACCGTAGACATGAATTTCATTATGTAATCCAGCAAAGCCTTCATTTGAAATTCGTCATTATTACGATTACTGTGATCACGATTTCTATTTCGATCGATTTCTCCACGTTCCCGTTATCAAACCCGGACCACGAGAAGCGATGGGACCAATTGGAAATGAAACCCTTTCAAACAAAAAAAATAACTTTTGAAATCGACCCAGGCGTCTTCGAGTAATCTTATAACATACGAAAAAAATTTCTCCGACGAATTGTACAACCTTCTCTATCTTCACTGAAGTAAGAGAATAAGGGGCATTCTTCCTAGAAAAAATTTCACGTGCATATGTACCTAACAACATACAAACAGCCGAAAAATCCATTTCGACCACCCCCGAGTTAATTACGAAGAGTTTTCTCGTGACGTCTGTGTACGAGGGCTGTCTGAAAAGTTTCCGACCTAACATAGATAAAATATTTTTATCGTCCAAACTGGCTGTTACTTTTTGACATAGTCTCCTTGTAAGACCACACACGTCATAAAGTAATGCTCCCATCCTTTTAACCCATCCAAAAGTAATGATGAAAAGTGTCCTCAAAAAAGCTGTTGACAAAGTTTATGACCTCCTCATTTGAAGAAAACCTTTGTCCTCCAAGTGCTTCTTTCAGCTTAGGGACCAAGAAAGGTTCACTAGGGGCCAGGTCTGGTGAGTAGGGTGGGCATTCAACGATTTCGAGCCTTAACTCGTGAATTTTGGCCATTGAAACCACTGAGGTGTGAGCAGGAGCATTTTCTTGATGAAAAAGAACTTTTTTTCGTTTTCAAATGCGGCCGTTTTTCTTATATTTCCTCCTTCAATTTGTCAAGGAGAGTAGAATAGTGTGCTCCTGTTATGGCTTTTCCCATTTTAGGGTAGTCAATGAGTATCACTCCATGACTATCCCAGAAAACGGTCGACATCACTTTTTCTGCAGAAAAAACTGTTTTGGCCTTTTTTGGAGCTGTTCTCACTCTGCAGTCCATTGTTTTGACTGCATTTTTGTTTCTGGAGTGTACTGATGAATCCAGGTTTCATTCCAAGTGATAAGTCATCAGAAAAACTCTGGTTCATCGTGCCATAAGTGCGCTGCAAATGTTCACTCGGACATGTTTCTGGTCAAATTAAGCAAACGCGGCAGTCAAAGTGCAGCCTGCTTCCGCGTGCTTAATTTCTCATTTAAAATGTAGCATGCGCATTCCTTAGAGATATTCATAGATTCTTCTCTATATCTCACCTTTAATCTGCGTCATCCAGCATAATTTGATGAGCTTTAGCAACGTGTTCATCAGTGGTAGCAGTTTTGGGTCGACCTGAGCGTTCATGAACACTCCAGCTGGTACAGCCACGTTTAAATTCCGGTACCCAAAATTTTACGGTTGTAGACGATGGTGCAGAGTCCCCATGCACAGAGTCCAACTTCTTTTTAATTTGTGCCGGCATATTTCCTTTTCAAAACAAGTATCGAATCATTGCTTGATATTCGTTTTTTTCCATTTTCAAAAAAACTATTGGAGCAACTCACTAGTATAGCTGTCACGCACATAATTTGAAACAAAAATAGCCAAAATTTACGGTTTCAAGTTTCCAAAAGACTCCTTAATAAGAACATCTGTCTTTGTTTCATAAGTTTTACCATTTTCATATCGAGGTCGGAAACTTTTCAGACAGCCCTCGTATACGTATGTGCGGATGTATGTGCGTATGTATGTCGCATAACTCAAAAACTATATGCCGTAGAAACTTCTAGCTTGGTATGTAGGCTCTGAGGGGAGTCTAGTTGTGCACCTCCCCTTGTGATCGCATTCGAATGTTCCCAAGGGTTTCTTTTACACCTTTTTTGGGGTAAATCAATGTTAATTTCAATACAGACTCAAGTGATGTGAATTGGCGCGACCACTCGGCGACATATCGCCAAGCTTTTAGTCGCCAAGTGTTTGACGCCAACTTGGCGACATATCGCCAAGTTGGCGACAAATTTGGCGAAAAATTATTTTTTGAATTTGGGTTCAACTTGGCACTATTGGCAATATTTTGCGAAAAATTCACTGAATGATATTAAAATCAGCAATATTTAGAAAATTAACCATTGTAAAACATTTTTTGCATTGTTTCGTGGCAGATTAGGGGAGTAAATATTGGAATTGTTACCTTGCTCACTCCAAGCACTTTTTTTAACACTTAAGGCAACTACTAAGAAATTTACACGTAAAAGGAAG
>JAXGGA010009798.1:0-49816 GCA_038373865.1 Uloborus plumipes
TTGATCGCATTTAACTCACAACAGCACAACTCCAGAAAAAAATAACTTTTATGGATTATGAAACCTACAGATGTGTAGACTGTGACGTGAATAAGAAAGAAGCTTGAGGTCTCTTCTAGTTTTCAAGATTTTTTTTTTTTTTTTTTGTAGCTCATTTTAATGCTTTTCTCATGGTAAAATGTGTCCATCAAGTAAGTCAGATCTGCTGAAACGTTAAATATAAAAGTAATAATATATATACATTTGTATAGAGAAAGAGAAAAAGATTAATATTTAATATTTTGAAATTAAGAATTAATGGTTTTTTAAATGCAGTATTCTCAAAAATCAAAAAACGATACATCATTAGTGAGGAAATTATGTATCGTTTTTTCATTTATATTATATGTATATATATTAGGGTGGGTCAGAAAAACACTTTTTTCGAAAGTTAAGGGACACAGGGTTAAAAAAGTGCAAAATGCCTTCAAACTAACATGTGTGAAATTTTATTACATTCTGATAAGTCTTTTTGCTGTCAGATTGCTTTTGAAGTTTTGACCCTTTTACTATGTTATATTCCATATACAATTGCAACAATAATAAATGATATGTTGTTTACGCGTGAACAATGCATTAAAAATCGCCTACTCTGTGTTCATACCTGCTGGAGTCCCTGATGGGCAGTCACGGGAGGTCATTGTAACCTCCCAAAATTTTCCTTATTCGGCATATTTTGTCTAACCATGCAGCAAAATTGGGCACAACATTGCTAAATTGCAATTAAAAGCTATTAATTTTTTAGGGAGATCACAGTAACCTCCGATTGGGGAGTCCCTGAAGATGCCTAACAGTATTTACTTTCTCCAATATTTCTAGCTATTGATAACTAATAATATGCACATTCAATAATTCCCTCAGTAATGATTTATCGTTTTTGTTTTTTGAGTTAATTGCAGTTAAAAAACTAAAGATTCTAAAAATTCAGACAAAATTAAGTGTTGTTAGTCCTTTTTTCTCTCTCTCTATACACATATGTATACATTATCCCTATGTCAATAAAATTTAAATAGATCTGACCCACATACTGGACACATTTTGATTAAGAGAAAACGCATAAAAATGAGCTCCAAAAAAAAAAAAAAAAAGAAAGAAAAAATCTTGAAAACTAAAGAGACCCTAGACAACTTAATTTTTAGCGTAATTTTACACATATGCTGGTATCATAATATATAAAAATCGTTTTTTTTAATTAATGGAATTTTGAGTGAAACGCAATGAAAAAAAAAAAAAAACAAATTTTGAAAACTTGAAAAATATCAGGGTCTCTTTCTCTTTAAAAAATTTAAACTTCAAACAAATTTTGCATGTGTGTATCACATATTTTCTTCATAATATAAATTCAGTTTCTGCTGAATTTGATGGTAACGCATCTTGGCTGAAATAATGCAGTTTAAAATCGCACGAAAATGGATTAAAAACCATACTTTGAGGCTGCTTAACTGAAGAAAGAAACAATATAGAGTCTTTGATAGTACGTTGAATAAAAATAAACATAACCGAGGGGTGGAGTTTCTGTAAAGAATAATAGTGCACTAAAATGCAGTTTTTAGTCGTTTTGCTAAAAAAGCAGTGCAAAACTTTAAACTAAGAATTTTTGCGCAGAGAACACAATTTTTTAGAATTCTCAAAATTTTAAAATGGTCACTTCTCCTGACCTACTTTCACATAAAGAAAATGAAGAAAATCAAAAAATATCACTGCCACAATTTGTCTAAATTTCAAAAAAATGACTCTTTATTGCAATTTTTCAATGTCTCCAAATTTGCTGTGTGGCTAGACAAAATATGCCGAATGAGGAAAAGTTTGGGAGGTCACACTGACCTCCTGTGACTTCCCATCAGGGACTCCAGCAGGTATGAACACAGAGTATTTGATTTTTAATGCATTGTTTACGTGTAAACAACGTATCATTTAGTATTGTTTGGTACAATCGTATATGGAAAATCGTACATGGTAAAAGGGTCAAAATTTCAAAAGCAATCCGGCAGCAAAAAGACTTATCAGAATATAATAAAAATTCCTACATGTTAGTTTGAGAGCATTTCGCACCTTTTAAATCCTGTGCCCTTTCTTTCTTTCAGGGGTGATTGTGAGTTCATGAAAAAATATCTGAAAGTTTTAAAGCGAAAATGTGTGTATGTGTGTGTGGGGGGGGGGGGAGATTCCATATATTCGAATACTTTCAAATAGTTTTTAGCCAAAATATCGTGCATGCATAAAACCAAGTGTAAATGAGTAGTACAGTTACTTTTGAGCTTAGTGTTGAACAAATTATCTCCAAAAAGTTATTTTAAGGAGAAAATAAAAGTCATACAGAATTACTGTTTGTTGTGCGAAAATATTTGTAAAATAATTGCATTTGTTACTGAAAATATGGAACAGAATTCATCTAGATGTAGTACCTATAAATCTCCTAATCAATACAATATGATTTGAGTCAAATATATCATATTTATTAATACTGAAGTGGAATACTATTTGAAGAATTTATGTATGTGTTAAAAAATTTAAATAGTTGAAACAAAAATAAAATTCAGCCAGAGCTTCAGCATTTAAGTACTTTTAAAGAGCATGAGATTTTGTTTAAAACTTTATTTTAACAAAAACAATTTTTTGATGATGATTTAATTAAAACAAAAAGAAATGTTATGTTTGCCTTTCAACAAGAAATCATCGAATATGAAAAATATCTGATTCACACAGCCACAGCGGTTGTAAAGAGATCTTAATTTTCAAAATTAAGGCCCTTAAAGTATGAAAATGGCATATAAAAAAATTCAAATAAACTTACTTCAAATTTACAATTGAAAGATCTACAATAAACATATTTTTACTATCCACCTAGTTGAAGCAAAAATAAACTTGAATCAGAACTTCAAATTTTAACTTTTTTGATATTTTGCTATCAAAACCATTTTCTTACAAAGTTAGTTTGAAGGAAATCCGACTTTAAGTTCAGGATCAACATTCAACTTAAATTCTCCGCAGACGCTAATGTTAATGTTTTAAGCCTCTCCGAGATCTTTCAAACAAAAAAAAGTTTATACCATTCGGACGGTTCACTCAAAAGTTATTAGGTGGGGAAAGGTTGCTTGAACGGTTCAATGTTGAACGAAAAAATGCTCAAATGGAAAATTTAAATACGGTAATGAAGTATCCTTGCTGCGATCCTTCGAACAAAAAAAAAAGTTTATTTAAATCGGACTGTTCACTCAAAAGTTATTAGGGGTGACAGCTTGATTGAGCGGTTCAATGTTGAACGAAAAATTGTTCAAATCGGAAATGTAAATACGGGAATGAAGTATCCTTGATAAGATCTTTCGAACAAAAAAAAGTTTGTTCAAATCGGATTGTTCACTCAAAAGTTAGCATCGCGGGACAGGTTGTTTGAACGGTTCAAAGTTGAACCAAAAATTGTTCAAACCGAAAAATCAAATATGGGAATGAGCTGTACTCGCCGAGACCTTTCGAACAAAAAAAAGTTTATTCCATTCGAACGGTTCACTCAAAAGTTATTAGGTGGGGAAAGGTTGCTTGAACGGTTCAATGTTGAACCAAAAATGTTCAAATTGAAAATTTAAATGCGGTAATAAAGTATCCTTGCCGAGATGCTTCGAACAAAAAAAAGTTTGTTTAAATCGGACTGTTCATTCAAAAGTTATTAGGGGTGACAGTTTGTTTGAACGGTTCAATGTTGAACGAAAAATTGTTCAAATCGAAAATGTAGATACGGGAATGAAGTGCCCTTGAAAAGATCTTTCGAACAAAAAAAAGTTTGTTCAAATCGGACTGTTCACTCAAAAGTTAGCATCTCGGGACAGGTTGTTTGAACGGTTCAAAGTTGAACCAAAAATTGTTCAAATCGAAAAATCAAATATGGGAATGAGCTGTACTCGCCTAGATCTTTCCAACAAAAAAAAGTTTGTCCAAATCGGAATGTTCATCTGCCAAAGCCTCCTGCCAATCTGCCAAAGCCTCCTGCATTACTGATCTGCCGATACTGTCATATGCAGCACGAAAATCTATAAACAAATAGCGAGTTTCATTTCCTAATTCTTTACTTTTCTGAAATTTGTATTAACGTGACCGCGAAAATTTTAAGTACTGTGCTTCTCTTTCTAAAACTATATTCGCGTAATCTTCAATTTGAGTATGCACAATAGGTGATAAATGTTTTAAAAGGACGTTTGAGAAGTCTTCATATACAGGGGTCATAGTAGGGAAAAAATATATATAGGAGTTTCAAGGAAAAAATATAGGAGCTTCAAAAATATATGTAAAGGAGAAAATATACAAGATCCGTAGCGAATTATATCGGAATTTCGAGATATAGAATACTAATATGTTTTTCAACACACGTTTAAAAGAAAAAATAAGTACCATTCTCAGAAGGATTCTACATTGCATAAAATTATAGTAATGTGAAGAGTAACAGATGTGAGAATATAAGAATTTCCGCACATACAGAAAATAGTGAACTTTATATTATTCTTTAATGGTGTTATGTATGATGTATCTATGTGGGCAATAGTCAATACATGTGTGTGTGTATATATATATATATATATATATATATATATATATATATATATATATATATATATATATATATATATATATATATATATCATGTAACAAGCTTTTCTTTCTTTTGCTAAAAAAAATTAACAGATTACTTCTATCTTTAAATATCGAAAAATTAAAAAAAAAAAAATTCTTATTACATTTTCTAAGAAAAGCATTGCATACTTTAACATGCAGAAAATTTATTTTTCATTTCTTTCAAAAATTTTTAGAGGAAAAACTTTAGCCTTTAACCAAATTCAAGATTATATGAAGACAAAAATATTTTTTTAAAAAATTTTACAGCGGTCATCTTCAAGTTAGCATGTTATACTATTAAAATTACACAAAATAAATTCACAAAAAAAAGCATTTATTGATTCATTAGAAATAAGTTAAAAGTTGCACATGTAATATCATCTATTTTCATAAAAAGGCTAAATAGAAGTTTAGTACATGTGCCAACATTACAGATGTAAAAATACTATTTTTTAATTATTTTCCTTAAATTATTAAGGTCCAGTTCAACTTTTGTCAGTTCTTCCCTCTTTACTTTTTTTCTTCGTCAGTTTTTCCCTCCTGCCTAAGCAAGGGCTAAGGCAGGAACATACAATACCAGAGGTCAATCTAGAGAGAAATTAGGCAGGCCCGTCATTTGGGGGGGGGGGGGGGCAGGTCAATTGCCCCCCCCCCTGACTTTGAAAAATCAATGTATTTTCATATAAGTGGGCGTGGTTTTTGTTGTTTTCTGGTGAAATCGTATTGTGTTTTTACTCTTTGCCCCTGGAAAAACTTGAAATGACGTCCCTGAAATTAGGTCCTTTAAAGGACCCTTCACAAAATTCAGGCACTCAAAAAAGGACCCTTCACAAAATTCAGAAACTCAAAAAGGGATTCTTCACAAAATTCAGTCACTCAAAAATGACCTTTCACAAAAATCCCACACTCAAAACTGACTCTTCACAGAAATCCGAGTTTACGGAACGATTGGGAATATTTTTTACCGTAACTTTTTTTCACAAAATTAGGAATTCGTTTTCTCAAAATTCTGAACTATTTTTCACAAAATTCCAAAAACAGGACCTTGATTAAATATCTTGGATTGACCCCTGAATACACCGCTAGCTCGGCTGTTTTGATCCATGGACTGCAGTTTTGTGCTTATTATGCACCCAACAGCATGTAATACAAAAGTAGCTGAGTTGGAGGCAAAAATCCTCTTATAGAGCAAAGAGAGTCCAAAAAATTGGTAGCTAATGTGAAATTAGAATACCAGCGAGCGACCGCACTTGGTACGGTACAACTCGTAAATTTTAAGGCAGAGCTCTGGTATAAAGCAGTCAGTAACCGTCCCTAAGCAAGTGAGCTAAATCGGAATTAATCTGCAAAATATTATGAGGAGGAAAGTAGTTTTTGCAGTTTTGGGCAGCATCTAACATCTGATGAAAAGAATATAGGAGTTATAAATAAAATATAGGAGTAAGTAAGAAATATAAGGGAATATCTGACAAACTGAGAAAATATAGGAAATATAGGAGATATAGGAGGACTATGAGGCCTGCATAAACAATACAGAATAAGTTAATTCCTCTGTAGCTTTAACAGATTAAGGCATTCTTTTCTTTTTGAACTGAACACACAATGCTAAGATTCCATTCTTGTGGTTGAGTCTATGACTCCTAAATTAAGAGTTACTAGCTGCGTGGCCCGGCGTTGCACGGGCTGTAATGTAGTGAAGGCAGTTTGAGAAAACTACTCGCCACCAAGGCGGCTCGCCTTTAAAGTAATGAGGAAAGTTTAAACAGTTTACTCGCCGTCAAGGCGGCTCGCCTTTACAGTAGCGAGGAAAGTTTCAAAAACTACTCGCCGCCAAGGCGGCTCGCCTTTAAAGTACCAAGGAAAAGTTTAATAAACTACTCCCCGATAAAGCGGCTCGCTAAAAAGCTTTCCTGCATCAAAGAATCAATCGAATTATTTGCGCATGCTTCCTCAAAAATAAAGACGATGTCAAGTAGCGCATGCTTAGCACTCTCCCTAAATAACAAATAAAATTCCTTTCCAAAAATAATTATTTACAAACCGCTTTCTTCCTGTAAAATTAATTGCAAAATTCTAAACGAAAAAGTTCTTTTAATATTTGGATCGCAGCCAAAAAAAGCCCCTTCTAAAAACTGCAATTGCAATTTTATTTAAAAACACATTTTCAAAATGGTACCAGAGAAAAAATATGTCATTAATAATTAGAATAAAAACAATTGTTAGAACTTTGTTATAACACGTATTCCAAATGACAATAGAAAAAAATAACACTCTTTCATTTTAAAAAGTTCAATTTAATTAACGTTTTAATTTAAAATCGCAACGGAAAGAAATAAATATCTTGGAATTTTAAATAGTTCAATAATTTAATTAACGTTTTAATTCAAAATGGCAACGGTAAGAAATAAATATCTTGGAATTTTAAGCAGTTCAATAATTTAATTAATGTTTTTATTCAAAATGGCAACGGTAAGAAATGTCTTGGAAGTTTAATCATTTATTAGGCTTAATCGCTTTAAACTTGACTACTTATTAATTGATATCTTCGCTAATTAAAATCGTATAATTATATAAACTGAAACTAATGAAGCCTGAAAAATTACCTATCTATCGGTACCTGGTTCGACTTTCAGTTCATTGGCGTTCAGGAGAAAGAAGCGTGACATAGATAGATAGTTAGAAAGAAAGATAGAAAGAAAGAAAGAAAGAAAGAAAGATAGATACTCGGTTTTTAATATAAGTAGATAATTTCAAATTAATCTTGCCAACTTTTTCCCACCATATTTTACTAGTTTTGATGAGATTTCATCAGGTCCCGCGACCTCTAGGTTTCTCAATTTATCAATGTCTTGTACTTCATCTAAAGTAGCAGCATCAATTAAATCCTCTACAGATGTTCCAGTTAAAATATGTGATGGAAACAGGGTACAGGTAAGGCCCCTATATAGCGGCTATATAGCGGCTCTAGGTACAGGTAAGTAATTGATCAAAATTCAATGAAAAATGATTAAAACAGCTTTGTGCTAAAATATAATCAACTAGAGTTCGGAGAGGGACAATTATCTATTATGTATCGTTTTAAAGAGAACAATTTGTGATTAGGTACGTTACAATTTTTGTTTTCTCTTTATGATTGTAGTTACCGTTGCCAAAACGTACAGAAATTAGAAAACACGTAGTAGAAAAAAACGTAGTAATATGTTCTTTTTCTATAGAAATATTCTTGTTCGTGTTCTCATTAGAAATTATGTTGTGTTTTAGACCTTTAAGTAGGCTTGCTTGCTTATGCGTCTATCTCAGTTATGCGCCTTTTTCTGTTGGTCCCTTACGCAGGCGTTTAAGTGAGAGTTCACTATATTCACTACGACTATCATGTCTGACTATTGGCAATGCAGAAGAAACCAATGCCAAATGATCATAACATCGCTGTAAACATTATTTGGTCTGAAGATGCTTTAATTTTTTTACTGAAACATTTTATTATACACCCTTCTAAAATGAAAGCCACAAAATTTACAACAAGACGAAAAAGAAATGAGCTTTTGCCGTTTAAGGAAAGGTTTATAGTTATTTGAATAGTAACTGGAAGAGCTAACTAAAAGTACGAGCACACTGCTTAAAATAAAATATTTATTACTATACCAAGAAAAATTACACACAACTTGCTGCTATTGGCTGATGATTGTTAATAGGTAAGTATGTGCGTCATATTTGATTTTAATCTGGAAAAATTTAAAAGTATAAATGAAAATATTGAAAGAAATAAGTTTCCGCTGATTCTTGCAGCAGTGAAACTTTTCCGAAAGAAATGTATTTCATGTGAATTTCGAATTTCTGTTTACCTAGAAATAAATTTATGTGCATTTTTTAAATATGACAGATCCAATCAAAATTCCTAAGAGAACTTCCTAAGAGAACAGGATTATATACAGTATAATACCAAAAAATGAGATTTATTGAAAAATATGTATACTGCCGTGCTAATCGCAAATGTAGTATGTGCGGTCGAGCTCAAACTGGGAAAAAACTCTTTAAAGTTTCGCGTGTAAATGTATTTGATTTGGACGGATAATACGTTTTCAGAAATTTTTAAAAAATGTTTTATGTTCTCACTAGCGGTACCCGCACGGCTTTGCCCGTGGTATAAAATTAAAAGTTCATTTGTAAAAAAATGATATAGCAGAAAAAAATACTCTATTTTAGTTATAATTCAACTATAATTCCTTCAAAGTATGATATAAAAATTTGGTATGGACCCTACACTACTTCCTTTTACGTGTAAATTTCTTAGTAGATGCCTTAAGTGCTAAAATAGTGCTTGAAGTGAGTAAGATAACAATTCAAACATTTGCATCCCTAGTTTGCCACGAAACGATGCAAAAAAATGTTTTACAATGATTAATCTCCTAAATATCGCCGATTTTAACATCATTCAGTAGATTTTTCGCAAAATATCGCCAATAGCGCCAAATTGAACCCAAAAAAATTTTTTTTCGCTAAATTTATTGCCAACTTGGCGATATGTCGCCAAATTGGCGTCAAACACTTGGTGACCAAAAGCTTGGCGAGATATCGCCAAGTGGTCGCGCCAATTCATATCACTTTGGTCTGCATTGAAAGCCCTGATTACCCCATAAAAGGGGTAAATCACCCCCTTGGGGACATTCGAATGCAACCCCAAAGATAGGTGCACAAAAATAAGCCAAAAGAAAAAATAAGAAAAATTTTGTTGCTCACAGAAACCAACAGAAATCTTACCAAAGTTTAAAAGAAGAAGAAAGTTTTCTTTCCTAACTTCAAAAACAAAATAATACATTTTCCGAAATGACATACTTTAGAAAGAACGTTGCAATATCGCAATAAGATAGAAGTAAATATACTGAAATAGAATTGAATGCCAAATTGTAAAAAAGTCGCCAAAAAAATAATTTTTAATATTGTCTTTCATTATTTATTAAATGCAATTATTGCTGCAAATTACAGTCCAACAATAAATAATCACATTGCAAAAGTATATTTGGAGCAATTTTTTCTTTTAAACTCAACTGATCCTAAAAATTTTAAGTATTAGTCATAGAAATTTCGTGCATTATTCTTCACAATGATAATAAAAACAATAAACATCGACAAAGATCAACCAGCAAACGATAAATTAAAAGCTAAATTCGTTCACTCAAGCCATTTGCTGCAATTTATATTGAAATAAATTAATAATGAAATAAAATATGTTTTGCAGACGCATAGGCGGACTTAGACTGCAAATTCTGGGGGTGCAACAGTAGCAGATAATCGGGAAAGGGGGGGGGGTGATTCCCTGGACAACAAGCCAGTGGCGCAACCAGAAAACAGTTTTAAGCAGAGTTTGAAAAAATCCAGCCCGTCTGGGTTTTTAATCAAATATCAGGGTTCTCATTTTTACTTTCTTCTATATCTATTATATAGAAGAAAGTATTGGTTTCGTAAAAATTTTCGAATGTCGAATTTTGACGGATTTGCACGTTTTGAGGTGCGCTGAGTCCATTTCGACCATTTTTGGAAAATGTCTGTCTGTGTGTGTGTGTGTGTGTGTGTGTGTGTGTGTGTGTGTCTGTCTGTGTGTGAGTCTGTATGTGTGTGACCAGTGTTTGTGGCCGCGCTAGAGCAAAAACTACTGCATGAAATCGAACAAAAATTTTTTCACATATGCACCACCATGTGAACTGGTGCACCTGACTTTGCTTAGCGAATTCCTCCAAGGGGGGTGGAGCAATCGCACGTGTTCTGCGCGTGGGTGATTGCTATATCTCAGGAAGTAACCGGCGGAATAAAACGAAAATTGATCCATAGATAGACCCTACCGAGTACAGGTTCTGATTTAATTTGCGTGTCAATATCTCGAAGGAGGGTGGAGCAATCGCACGTGTTCTGCGCGTGGGTGATTACTATATCTCAGGAAGTAACCGGCGGAATCAAACGAAAATTGGTCCATAGGTAGACCCTACCAAGTACAGGTGCTGATTTAATTTGCGTGTCAATATCTTGAAGGGGGGTGGAGCAATCGCACGTGTTCTGCGCGGGGGTGATTGCTATATCTCAGGAAGTAACAAGCGGAATCAAACGAAAATTGGTTCATAGATAGACCCTATAGAGTACAGGTGCTGATTCAATTTGTGTGTCAGTATCTTGAAGGGGGGTGGAGAAATCGTACGTGTTCTGCGCGGGGGTGATTGCTATATCTCAGGAAGTAACAGGCGGAATCAAACGAAAATTGGTCCATAGGTAGACCCTATTGAGTACAATCGCTGATTCAATTTGTTTGTCAATATCTCGAAGGGGGTGGAGCAATCGCACGTGTTCTGCACGAGGGTGACTGCTATATTTCAGGAAGTAACCGGCGAAATCAAACGAAAATTGGTCCATAGGTAGACCCTATTGAGTACAGGTGCTGATTCAATTTGTGTGTCAATATCTCAAATGGGGGTGGAGCAATCAAAAGTGCTTATTTTGTCATTGCACCTACTGTATCTCGGGAAATATTGCTGCGATTTGAATGAAATTTGGAATAACACTAACCCAATATGGAAGCAAGCATCGATTAAATTGTGGCGCCAATCGCCCCAGGGGGAGGGTGGGGTGATTTTTGCGCTTAGTCAACAATGCGAAAAATTAATTCATTAAAAAATCGCTTTCACGCTATTTAATTATCAAAACAGCTGAAAACTTTCAATGATTTGAAATTTTTAACTGTTGCCAATTTCTTTTTACTAACAAATAAAATGTTTGCAATTAATCTAAACAAGGCTTTTGCAATGATTTCCAATTTCGCTCATTGATTCTGCATTTGCAGGGCTATTACGATAATTGGAAAATTGTAGCTGTCTCCAATTACTTGGGCGAGTACGTATTTTATTTTGTAACCGGAATTCATAAGATAGATATAGAAGAAAGTTTCGTGACGGCCACGACAGCTAGTTCATTTTAGGGAAGTCATTTTAATATCATTCTCTATTCAAACATTGTATACCAAACTACTGCTTGCTACGTAAAATTTTTAAAGAGTCGGGAGCCATAAAGAGAGGTCACTGTAACCCCCTAAAGAATTTTTTATTTGGAAAAAGCAATGCTATATTGATTTTATAAAATTGATATGATAAAATAGTTTAAATTGATATTGAATTGAATTTATGAATTTAAATAGTTCCTGTTTAGTTTGATCCTCTAAATATTCAAATAAATAAACAAATAACTCAAATTCAGATGCACAGTTTTATGTTTCTAATACTTAATAAGTTTGCTCAGAAAGGAAGATGCCTTTTTCTGGACCACGTATTGACCAACACTAAATATCATAATAAACTCAATGTTATAACTAAACTGATCAGTACCAATTTCTAGACTTGATGTTGATCAAAATATTTGTAATGTTTAGTTTGTTTCTGAAATAAATGTTTTCAATGTGCAGTAAATTGTGAAAAAAAAAAAAAAAAAAAAACACTTCACCGACATAGTGTGTCATTTCAAGTGGACGCACCCGAAAAATCTCGGTGAGATTTTTTCGGGCTGGGCCCACGTTGGCGAATCCCGCTTTTTGTTTTTTCTCTATTTGATAGGCAGGTTTGGGAGATTATCCCCAGGAAAATTTTTGATATTGTAATCCTGAAAATGCAGTTTTAGACTGCCTCTGGTGCTGTGATGGGAAATAAAAGTTCACAGGAACTTCCACATAGAATTCTAGAAATTAAAGTCCTAAAAACGCGATTATAGGCGATATTTGTTGACGCTCATTTAAGGGATGGGGTTTATCTTAAGGACTGTCCTCGATCAATTTGTTGAAAAATAGAGCAAAATCGATCACCTTCCCCACAACTTTTCGAAGTTGAAATTCCAAAAACGCAACTGTAGACAAACTTTGATGATGTGACGAGAGAAGCGTTCTGGTTCTCTCTTCAAGAAACATCTCGAAATACAAATCCTAAAAAACGAAGTTTTATAGCAATATTCAATAACTAGGTGACCCGTGCGGAATTCCGCAAAAAAAAAAAAAAAAAAAACTCTAAACTTAAAATTTAATACGACAATTTTTATTGGCTTCATTTGCACAACATCGCCATCTACTGCCGTCGTTCTGACAACTTTTCAAAGAGATCAAAGACACGTTCACTTTTACAACTACTACAAAAGTGATACCCTATATTAAAATCAAATACCCAAGGCTACTACTAAACTAAATACTAACGTTATCGCAAAACTACCATAGTATTTTGAAACAATAAAAGTTACAATTAGGGTTTACCGAGCTAAGCCTTGGCTTGAAATGTCGCATTTAAAATTGATTTGAACAACAATGTAACGATTTTGACAGTTGAGCAAAAAATTTAACTTTTTCAAACTTCAATCGCTTATAAGTCGCTTAAACGTGGATTTTCGAGATTCTCGTTACGCGGCGCTAGCGGAGAAACGTTCTAAAAAACGCATTTTTTTTAATCTTTCGAATGAAACCAAAATGGAGACGATACGACAATTATTTCGCTAGATAGAGTCAATTTTGTGCCCAAAAATTGAAGTTCGAATAAAAAACGAACCGACACTTTTTAGAGGGTGGGTCTAATTTTCGTCAATAGCCCGCGGGATAAGCTTCAAAATCATAAATTTTCTTGCAATTCGATAAAGAAATGAGCGAGTTTCGACCGGGTAGCATTTAAGCATACCGTACTTGATTTTGGACATGCGAAAAGATGCACGCCTATCATTGGTCGAATCGACTTGTTGATAGATCTCCTTTCGCCACCAAAACAAAGGCAATGCTATTCTGAGATACAGCCTATATGAATTTGCCCAGTTCTCCATAAAAATAAAAGACGAATATTTGCTTAAAATATTCATAATTTCGTGGTAGAAAATGATAAGAGCATTTTTATAACAAGCAACATTAAGTTCATGACAGGCAAACTTCCTTGCTAGAATTTCCAAGGAAAACAAATAGCAATAGAGCATGAGAAATTCGTGCCCATCATATCAAAAAATCGTTTTCTGGTAATTTTGTTTTTTTTTAATTGCTTATTTTGATTGTAAATGCTTTTTTAAATATTTTTCAACGCTGTATTTATTAACTTATAAATTAAATTGTGCAGTTGTTAGGGTTTTTTGTAGGAATGTGGTTTTTAAAAATGATTAACAGGTAATTATTTATCCTATACTATAATACGAGAGATGTTTGTCAAGTCGAAAATCGCCCCGGAATTAAATAAACTCCGGTAAACTTGGGGGTCTGGGGTTTTTGGCCACGGGGAATTGATTGGCACCGGTTTTGAAGCGCTACGGTCGAAAAGTTCGGAGTTACAGATCGGATTCATTAAAAGTTTGAGAAGATTTCTTACTACGCCATTTTCTTTATGATAACTCTTATTGTTATACTGTTTCATAGCAACCACGTTTTAACAATGAATTTCATATTTAATCACATCAGCGTAAATTTATATTTTTATGGTATTTGGCAAATAATTTTTGGCAACACGTTAGAATTATTATTGTTTTTGAAATTTAAAAGAGATCGATCAAAATAAAGTTAGAATTAGGTGTGGACCGCGGTAGAGCCGCTATATAGACATGGCGACGCATCAAGCTTAAGTTTCACCACTTTGGATTCCAACTTATTAACTTTCATTTTCATTTTTCATTGTTGAGGAATTAGGGTTACCGGAGCAAAGTTTCGGGACATTGCCAAGCTTTGTTAATTTACGTAAAAAGTTACCAAAAAGCGATAACTGGCCAGAAAAGACAATCCTCACACACGCGCTGGATCCTAAGTGGTAATCTTGAAGCGTCGGCTCGTCTATATAGAGGCCTGAGACCGCGGTTGTCCAATCGGTTAGTCGTCGGACTCGTAACTGGAGGGTCTCGGGTCGATCGAGCCGCTGATCAAAGGTCCACCGCCTTCATTAATGGTGGCTGGGGGACGTTAAAAATATTTTTGGTCACAAAATGTTCCAAGTGAAACGAAACCTCTGGGGGGTGCTGGGCCAAGGGCTTGCTCGGCCCTTGGGCCTGGTTTAAAAATGAGCAGAGCGTTCTTCAGGGCCCCATCGCGGTTAAAAAGCGAGTTGTGGTGTGTACGGGGGGGGGGGGGGACCTGAAGTGTGAAGTGATGTGAAAGTCAAAACCAACTGGAACCAAATGCGTACTGGAGAACAGAGACTCTGCATCCATTCGCATCAAATCCTCCCGCATCAAATCCTTCGGCGCCAAATGAAATTAAATTAGGTGTGATTTTACGGTGAGCATGGATTAAATAGGGTTGTGTTTCTTAAAATAAATTACGGCTGTTTTGAATGCGTAATTGCAACCAAAGACTCAAAAATGCTTTTCAAGTTTATCTAAATAAGTACTTCGCACTTTAGAAAAAAACATGAGTTTACAAACCCTTTTTTTTTTTAACCAAGCGGGCTCGGTCCCCTGGTACACGTTAGGGGTAATACGAGGAATGGTTGCCAAGTCGAAAATCGCCCCAGAATTAATTAACTCCGGTAAACTTGGGGGTCTGGGGTTTTTGGCCACGAGGATTAACGAGGTTTGGTTTTTCTAAATAAATTTGTCAAAAATATTAAACTTCAACACACTTCAATCTTTACACTGCTCACTTTGTACAATTTCTTTAATTGTATAGTTTTTTTTATTATCAATTACATTTTATTTCCTATGACTTTTCAAACTTAATCTTTGTATAGAATAGTTCCATTTCCAAACTCTAACTTTGTTTAGAATAGTTTACAATGGTGCACTTTAACCGGTTATCTTTTCACCAATGGTTTCACAAATTTTCTTATGGCATGTATTGTTTTGATAAATCACAATTGAAAATTTAAATCTTCGAGTTAGCCTCGATACCTGTTTTCCTCGAGCGGAGCTCGGTCACCCGCTGGTAAGGATAATACAAGGTTTTTTTTTTTTTTTTTTGAAAACTTTTTCAGGTTATTAAAACTGTTAAATATATAGGCTACTTTAATGTGCATTAAATCTTTTTATGTAAACGTTATACTTTTTTGCTATTAGCGCGAAAGTATTAGAAAATATAATTGAATCATTTGTACAATATATTATTTTGCAAAGGGAAGGGGCTGTTATACATCAGTAAAGCTTTTAACAAGGTTATAAAAATTTGGAATTATAGCTGTTGATTTTTGTAAGTCCGCTGAATTTAATGTTACTTTCACGCTTGTGAATTTAATAGATATAAATATTCCATTTCGTTTCCTATTCTGGTAAATCGTTAGTGGTATCTGTGAATAACTTTGGGGTATATAAAGGCATAATTTGTTCTTCTGCTTGTCTTCCATTCTTTTTACTCCATGAATGTTTGATGTAACTGAAAATTAAGAGAGGGAAAAAATTCATATTTTAAGGTAGCACTAAGTACTTGACAGTAAACTTTTTTTAATTTTTAAATTAGACGAGATGTTAAACGAAACCCAATAAATACGGTTTTTAAGGGGACTAAATCATTTAATTTCTTCATTTAAAATTTATGTACCTTGTCCGCACGAGATACATCATCAGGGCAAGTGATCCGGAAATTTTCTTCATTAATAATTAGTCGGATAATCACTAGAAACGATTTATAGAAATTCCTGTTTAAAGAAAATGTATATGAACATTTTTAATTGTCTAATGATTAATAATTCTTGAACTGATAACACAGATGCTAATATATGTACACATATCGCATCAAGAGTAATTATAAAAGAATATCTATACCTTAAAATACAAACACTTGAGTAAACATTTTATATTTTCCCCCTTTTACTTAAAAATAAATTTGTAAGATACTATCTTGTTCGCAAAAAAAAAAAAAATCAAAAATAAGTAAAAATATAAAATATAGTATTTTTGTAGCACTCTCAGAACTGTTTTAGAAGGGCGCGAACATTCATTTTTCCTGTCAATCAAGAACAGTAATCCATTACATTTAGAGCACTTGTTTTAAGTTTTAAAAGAAAATTGCATTTCCGTAAATTGCTTTCCGTGTGTACATATAGGTGGCACTACTACGTGTTTTGGGATGATTTTGCATAGAAGTTATTTCTGTGTTTATTTTTGGAACAAAACACTTTTTAGCTTGATTCTAACAGTTATAAATGTTTATTTATTTTACGATGACAAGGCAGCTAATACTTACCCTCCCCCCCCCCTCCTAGCACGACGTATACACTCTGTTTTGACATTTTTCTTTCACTTCCCGTACTTTCCGAACCTATGGGCGGCGATAGGCGATTGATTGACAGCAATTCGACCAATGATAGGCGTGCATCTTTTCGCATGTCCAAAATCGAGTACGGTATGCTTAAATGCGACCGGGTATAGGATTCGGCTTAGAGAAATAATATATGGAGATGTTAGGAGAGGTTTTAAGTCTCTCCCGCCTTAAATTTTTTCAAACATTAGTTGTTTTCTTTTTCAAATTTCATACGGAAGTATCAGCTCGTATAATTGAAAGAGAACGGTGTGTGCTATACCTCTCATCCAATTGTCGTTTTAAAACATAATTTGTCGTTTCATAGACGTCTTGAATGATATTAGACAAGAAGTTCAGTCACGAACTAAACGAGCCTACTTTCCCGTACATCGACATCCGCATTCTAGCATCTGATCATTATTCTCTTGATTATTTGAGACTGAAAATTATGTCAAACATGTTCAGCACTTAAAGCTGATTTCTAAAAGTAAAATATACCCCTCTCATCAGATTAAATAGACACGAAAAAGTAAATAAATGAATAAATAAAGTTTTGTCGCACCTTTTAAAGAATGTAACTATTACAGTTCTTCCGTAGAAAAATTCCTCAACCGTTTAAAAAAAAATAAATAAATAAAAGTACGAAGAACATCAAACACATCGGAGTCGGAATCAGAGTCCTCACAGCAGATTGTTCAGAAAAGTACTTTACAGTACATTATTTATCAAAACCATTTTCTTACAAAGTTAGTTTGAAAAAAATCCGCCTTTAAGTTCAGGATCAACATTCAACTTAAATTTCCCCGTAGGCTCTTATGTTAAGTTTTTTTTTGAACAGTTCAACATTGAACAAAAAATGGTTCAAATCAAACAGCGAAATATGGAAATGAGCCTGTCCGAGATCTTTCGAACAAAAAAAAAAGGTTTATTCAATTCGGACGCTTTACTAAAAAGTTATTAGGTGGGGAAAGGTTGCTTGAACGGTTCAATGATGAACGAAAAATGTTCAAATGGAAAATTTCAATATGATAATGAAGTATCCTTGATGAGACCCTTCGAGCAAAAAAAAAAAAACGTTTGTTTTTATTGGACTCTTCACTCTAAAGTTATTAGGGGTGACAGCTTGTTTAAACGGTTCAATGTTGAACGAAAAATTGTTCAAATTGGGAATGTAAGTACGAGAATGAAGTATCTTGATAAGATCTTTCGAACAAAAAAAAGTTTATTCAAATCGGACTGTTCAATAAAAAGTTAGTATCGCGGGACAGGTTGTTTGAACGGTTCAAAGTTGAACCAAAAATTGTTCAAATCGAAAAATCAAATATGCGAATGAGCTGTACTCGGCGAGATCTTTCCAACAAAAAAAGTTTGTTCAAATCAGAATGTTCATTCAAAAGTTATTAGGGGGGGGGGCAGTGGCGGATCATGGGATTTTGAGGCCCCAGTCGCAACCTGATCCGGAGGCCCCCCTAATTGACCAAACTACAAATGGGATAGCTCACTACTATGAACGATGCAGAAAATCACAACTTTTTTGTTGGGAACTAAAAAGCTCGGGGGGGGGGGGGAACGAATTATTTTTAATTTGTCTAATATATTTCTAACAATAGATAAATGCAAAAAAAAATGAAATTATTATTAAAGTTTTGTTGTACAATAATGAATTAAGGAAACCCGGAAAGTTTCAACCCGAGCCCATCCCGAGTCCGAGTGAAACTATCTTGCATCAAACACCGAACTCCACTCGAGTGCGACATGATTTAATTAAGTGTTATGTCCTACTTGTCGCTGTACATTAATTATATGGCTAACTTTGTTGCAACCACAATAAAATAAATTAAATTTTCTTGAAGTTGTGAATGAAAAATACTTGAAATATTATTATTATTATTATTATTATTTTCAAATTTCTACTTGAAATACAATAGGGTGAGTTCTGGTAAGTGCGTCCACGGGGTAAGTGCGTCCACTGAGAATTATATGAATACTGGGTTGAAAAGGCTTCTGTAACACATCGACTATGTTAGATAACTGTCTAATGATAATTTCAATAGGTAGAATTCAGGCCTGGATTCAATAGACGAAACACAATCAGAGACAACTTAAATGTCTTCAAAAAAACTCCAAAGTAAAGATTGAGAAGGTTTTGTTTCACTTTCTCTTGTAGTCACACCAAGCAATTGAAGTCAAGAAATGCAAGTTGTTTCTTTTGAGTAATAGCTACTAATAACATACATGGGGTATTTTGATCAAATACTCTGAATAAAATTTGTTTATATGACGGTACGCACTTTCCCTTTCTTTAAAGTAAGGTGGGGGTAAGTGCGTACCATTATGATGGGGCAAGTGCGTACCACTATCATGAGGCATATGCGTACTATTATGCGGAGCAAGTGCGTACCATTATGATGAGGCAAGTGTGTACCGTTACGTGGAAAATCCAACTCTCGTAATTCACCTTTAATTTTGCTTATAACTCTTTTATAAGCCGATTATAAATCCTACGTCATTTCCATCAAGTATTTATATTTACATTGATTGCGGCATAAGATTTCAATTTGATTCATTACCTCTGAAATATATTGGCTTTTAGATATCAGTTAGTAAAATTTTTGTTGAAAATAGCGATCATAAGCTATACTTAATTTAAACCAGAATGACAAATGAAGCAATGAAATTAAGTGAAACACTAAATGAGGAACCAACTGATTCAAAAAACGAAGGTGGAGTAATAATTAAATTATATTTAAGAAAATTAAGAACACCTTGTGAAAAACTATTTCAATGTACAAGAAAAAAAAGTACAAGTATCATATCATGATCAATTATTTTCTTTTTTTTTTTTTGCTCTTTATTTTGTGTTTTTCTTACTGCTGCTAATTCTAATAAGAAAAATATTTTAAAACCGTATTTATTCGGAAAAAAACGAATTGTTCACTCAGGTCACCTAACGATCTACTATATAAATAGAAGTAAAGAAAATCACAGGGGTACGCACTTACAACAACGCTATTGGACGCACATGTCTCATCTTACATTTAAGAAGGGGTAAGTGCGAACCCTGGCTTAAACACAGACTGATTAATGTATTAAACTAAAATAAACTATTTAGACTATAAGTGATTATTACTAAATAAAAACAACTTACATTTGCTCACTTGGTCTTATTAAAAGGACAGAGGAAGAATCACAAACACAACACTCTCAATCTTCAAATCACAGTTGTTTTTAAGACACGTGGGATATCACTGATTGCGTTTCATCCATGCAAGCAAGTGCTGATCTCTAGTATTAGGAATTATCCCAAGGCAACTACCTAACATATTTAATATGTGCCAGAAGTTTTTTCCTGTTCATATTCACATAATTTAAGGTGGACGCACTTACCCCGCTAGGTAGGGAAAGTGCGTACCTTAGAATAGGTGTCATAAACCAGGTCACAAAACCTATGCTTATGGTTTATTTGACATATTATATGCTTGAAAATCTTAGTAAAGGATCTGGAAAGAAAACTAAAAAAAAAAATTGTGAGTGTACAAGATTTTTCAACAGAGCAGCATCCTTGAGAGTTGAGAACATGAACTTTGAAAAAAAGGGTACGCACTTACCAGAACTCACCCTACTATACGGTATACTGCAACAGTAATCGCAAACAAATAGATTATAAATAGGTACTCTCTTTTTATATTCTTATTTTTAAAATTGTTTGTGTGCAACAATTATCATCTAAAACATTTTATATTTTTTGAAAAAAAAAAAAAACACATGAAGGAAGCACGAAAAAGAAATATTAAAATTACTGCACAAGATCTTTGCCCCACTTTTTAAGTTTCATTAATTTACACAATTAAGTGAAATAAAATTTAAATTCATTTTTATATAATAAATAAAATTTAAAAGCAATTAATAATCTCCAAAAAAAAAATGAGTAAAGATTTTTACTTTACTTTTAGAACTGAACACCCTATTCAATACTGCAATTACAATTAGATCACTATTCAATATAACAGGCCGAAACTAGTAACATGCAAAAATAATGTAAGGAATGAATATATCTTTTTTTTTTTTTTCAAAATCTGCGTATAATATGAAAAGTTTTTTAAAATGTTTGAACGCTAAATGCATATTAATTTTCTTTAAATTCAAGATAAAAAAAATGTAAAATTTCAACGTAAAATATAACTTTAACAAGTGTTCATTTATTTTCTGATTTTGCTACAAAAAATATATGAAGCAAATTTCAAGTTAAACATGCAAATATTTTTCAAAATGATGATCATAAGTTCATTACATAAATTAAATTTTAGGAGTTTATTATTATTATTAATAGTAATAGTAGTAGTAATAATAATAGTATTATTATTTTAGTTATATGCACAGACTTAAGAGACAGATTCATTTTTGCTGTAAATAGATTCTCAGAATAAGTCAGAATCAAATATGAAAAAATGTAAGGTGCGGACATAATATTTCTTTCGAAAAAAAGCTAAAACTAGATTTAGTATTAAGCAGGTTCGGCCCGACCTAAAAATTTCGCACAAGCAGAGAATTATTTGGCTCCCCCTGCCACACCCCCTGTTTTTTTTTCAATCACAGATGATTGACTAAGACAAAAGTAATTTTTTTCAAATGAACTGGAATATTTATTTGCATTGCTATAATAATTTTAAAATTAAAATCAGTGATTGTAAAAAATAAAAATAGCAGTATATTATAAAACTAATAATATAAAAATAGTAAATTAGGGTAAAATATCATTCTTAAAACACCCCCCTATGCAACATCATAGTAAAATAAAAAGTTTTATAAAATGTTCTTATAAAACCAGTCTTCTTGCTTTAATTTCTGTAAAATCTTTCAAAATGACGTCCGTATCGATTTTAGACAAGATGTCTTTTTCAATAGACAAAGTGGCTAGAACACATAGTCTTTCCTGTTTAGAGAACTGAGATAATTTATTACTATTTTCAATTTTGAGAAACTTATATCCCCACTGGCGGACTGAAATTAATAACGTTAAGATAATTCGTAAATTGCAAAACAATAAAGCGAAATATGTATTTATTTTCTTTTCTCACCTATTCTGATTGTAGCTTGTTTCCTTCGTAGCTTGATAGAGCAGGAATAGTTGATACAAAAAAAAAAAAACTTTTTATAACCTTTTTTGGTTTTTCACGTTACTCAGATAAAACGTCCGAAACCAAGGGTCCAAGTCCAAGGTCCACGGACTGAAGATCCACGTTCAAAAGGTCCAACAGACAGAAGGTCCGGCAGACTTAAGAAGCTCCAACAGACATAAAATCCAAGGGTCATAAGGTCCGACAGACACAAAGTCAACAATTTTGGACAACTAAGACATAAGGTCCAGTTTTCTCAGCAGGATGGACATAAGTTTTTTACTTCATTCGTTTTTCATTCTTTGATTTCGTTTGCTGCAAAACGTACCAGATTTTTTATGGCTTTCGGTTATTTTTATATTATATTTATACTAATTTCCGTTTAAAGTTTTTACGCAAAAAGCACGTCGGTAGCTGAGCTGCAATCATCACGAAAATATGCACACGTAAAGAAGGCTCTTTAACTGAAGGCAAAAGGTGTTGAATACACTCTCTTGACGCCCATTGGAAAAGGACTAAAAAGAAGAGGAAAAAAAAAAAAAAAACAGTGACATCCAATACTGATCTCTTATTCCTGGCGACCACCCGCAAGATTGAATTGTTAATTGTCACACGGTTTTACAAGATTCCCCACTGGGCCTGAGATTCCCACGTAAGATAACGCAAGTTTCGGTCACCCTACGGCGCATCCCCTTAAAAGTTCGGACCACCCTGTGATGTGGGAACAGAATAAAATGCAGCTAATCTTAACTTTTACCAGTAATATCTATTATCTAACGTAGGATAATTCCCATGACTATTTACAATACTCCTTCCAGAATTGTAGCAATTTGTCAACCGTCAACCTTTCAACCACTCATCAGAAGAAAGACGTTTTATGACTTTTGCCTCTTAATGGGCTTTCAAGCACCACGGGGATTTGCCTCCATTTTCTCTGACCATTCAATTGCCCCCCAGCCGAACAGATATAGCTCGCAGGGCCTCAAGCTCGGGAGGTCGGGAGGGACCCAAGAAAGGATGTGTGGGAGATAAAGTGATATATGTCATTCCTAAAACTCTTTCCCAACAAAGCAATCCGGTCATTTAAAAAAAACTGCTCTCACGCTCTTCTTCCCAAATACTTTTGTTTGTTAACGTTTTATTTGTATAAAATTGAAGAACGAATATCTTAAAGCCCGAGAGCGAAAGCTGTTTGAAGTTACAGGACTCCGGCTGGGCCCGAATAATCTCTTGCAGGCACTCATTCACAACGCAACTAATTTTAAGCAAAATTCTATGCAATTAGATTATATTAAAAATTTTTGTTGAAAATTGTGTTTTTTTGCACAAACTATTAATCGCATGTATGTTAATTTAAAATATACTGAATATGTATTTTTATTTCCGTAATTATCTTTCCTTTAAAAGAACTAAAGATGGGACCACCCAAAGAAAAATTCCTCCCCCTTAGAAAGTTGGGCCCTAGACCTATTCCTGGGGCCCCATCTTTCTAAGGGGCCTTAATTTTTTTTAAAGGCATAGCACATCATAAAAGCTATGGGAACAGTACGTGTATATTTTAAGGTAAAATAATTTTAAAAAATAACGATATATTAATTGGAAAAAAAGTTTCCTTAAACGAAAATTTTTATTGATTCTTGCAACCGTAGGGCCCCCATGACCACAGAAGCCCCGAAGGGGATTCAGAAATGTACATGATAAATGATTTACATATTGCTGAGATGCACAAAGGGGCCTTCAAAAATGTATTTTGACAGACCCCCAAGCCTGTAAATCAATCACCGCATTCTGCCATTAAATCTTTAGGGGTCCCCAAATTACTGTGGTCCCTAGTATTAGTAATTCAAGCCCTGCTTGGATGCAGGGCACTACTTTGAGCAGTCGTCCTATTGGCTTCAGCCCGAGCCTATAATCCTCATCTAACTGTCACTTTCCATGGATTTTGAGCATAATAAAATTCATGACTTTCCATGGCAACTCCTCAAATCCAAAAATTTTTGGTTTTGAAGATGTGACGCTGCCAACTAGGCTTGGGCCTGGGGTGCTATCTTTCTAAGAGGTCTCAAATTTTAAAGGATTATGCACAGCATTAAAGTTATGCAAACAATATGAGTATTTTTAAGAAAAATAAAAAATGAACTATTTATTAATTGGAAAATAAAAACTTCCTTGAACGAGAATCTTTATTCATTCTACCGGTAAAGAATTTACCATATTGCAACTGTGAGAGCCTCCATGACCATAGAGGCCCCTAAGAGGGTTCAAAGATGTGCATGGTAAATGATTTACATAGTGCTGAGATGGACAAAGGGGGTCCTCAAAAATTTATTTTAACGGGCCCCTAGTCACGCTGCATTCTGCCACTGAATTTTCAGACGGGTTCCAAATTATTCTGGGCTTTGGGCCTCATTATTAATTAGTTGGGCCCAGCTTAAATGCAGGGCCTTATTGGGAGCAATCACCAATCAGTCCTATTGGCTTTGGCTAACTGTCAATTTCCGTGGGTTTTGAGCATTTTCCAATCAAGTTCGTGACTTTCGTTATTAGCAATTCCTCAAATTGATAATTTTTAGTTTTGAGAATGTGACAATCCATTTTTTCGAGGCCCCCTGCCTTTCTGAGGCCCCAGGCTCGCGCCTCATGCGCCTATTGGGTGATCCGCTACTGGGGGGGGGGGGGGGGCAGACCGACAGACAGACCGACCGACGCACAAATTCCCCATCTCAATACCCTACTTTCCAATTTTTAATTTTTCAATATTTATTTTACGTTTTTGTTTCTTTTTGACTTTTTTTTTTTGGACTTGGCGATATTTTTTGGATTTGGCGACATTTTTTGGATGCATTAAGCCACTTTTTATATTTTTTTCGTCTTTCTTCTATTTTTAATGGGAAAGTAGGCTAAAAAAGGGATATTGAAAAGCTTGCCCAAATTTTTTTCGAAATTTACGTCCTAAAAACGCGAGGTAGACCATATACAGTAACAATAGGGATTCGGCACTTCTTAGCATTTGAAACTGGAAGAAACCTTAAATATTTTTTTAATGTTGTTAGAAGCGAGACGAAGTTGAGGGCGAAGAAAGGTACGAGGGGCTCCGATTATATTTTTAGAAATTCAAGTCTTATGAACTTGATTGTAGGATTGTTCCGATGGATTTTTTGAAAACAGATAAAAAAAACTCCCCCCCCCTCCCCCATATCTACCAGCTCTTCAATTTTTCATAGTTTAAGTTCCAAAAACGCAATGTTTGACAATTTTTTATGCGGTTATTGGTCCGATGGAGGGGGTACTTCTATGGAAAATTTTGAAAATTTACCTAAAAAATGCTGGTTTTCAGCTGATTTTAAGGCAGATTTTACTGATAAAGTTATTACAATAGTCACGTTTTTTTTTTTTTTTTTATTATGGTAGTTTCAAAGTAGAAGAAATTGTAATGATGTAAATGAATACCAATTACATAGTATATACACTCATTCTTTAATACAGCACTGAATAATAATGTTTTTTTCCAACTGCATTTCTTGGCGAATTATACTTAACTAGGTGACCCGTGCGGAATTCCGCAAAAAAAAAAAAAAAAAAACTCTAAACTTAAAATTTAATTTGACAATTTTTATTGGCTTCATTTGCACAACATCGCCATCTACTGCCGTCGTTCTGACAACTTTTCAAAGAGATCAAAGACACGTTCACTTTTACAACTACTACAAAAGTGATACCCTATATTAAAATCAAATACCCAAGGCTACTACTAAACTAAATACTAACATTATCGCAAAACTACCACAGTATTTTGAAACAATACAATTAAGGTTTACCGAGCTAAGCCTTGGCTTGAAATGTCGCATTTAAAATTGATTTGAACAACAATGGTATAACGATTTTAACAGTTGAGCAAAAAATTTAACTTTTTCAAACTTCAATCGCTTATAAGTCGCTTAAACGTGGATTTCCGAGATTCTCGTTACGCGGCGCTAGCGGAGAAACGCTCTAAAGAACGCATTTTTTTTAATCTTTCGAATGAAATCAAAATGGAGACGATACGACAATTATTTCGCTAGATAAAGTCAATTTTGTGCCCAAAAATTGAAATTCGAATAAAAAACGAACCGACACTTTTTAGAGGGTGGGTCTAATTTTCGTCAATAGCCCGCGGGATAAGCTTCAAAATCATAAATTTTCTTGCAATTCGATAAAGAAATGAGCGAGTTTCGACCAGGTATAGGATTCGGCTTAGAGAAATAATATATGGAGATTTCATTATTTGCAAAACTCAACCAAAAATGTTGGGGGTGCGGCGCACCCCCTGGCACCCCCGTAAGTCCGCCGATGTGCAGACGATAAATTTAGAATGGTATCCTGTATTTTAAGGAAAGGACTCGATTTCTCATTTGATTGACAGGTGCCATCTTATCACGGTTTTTAATATTTCATTTGACTAATTTTAATAAGGCTTGGAGTTTGGATTGTTACAAAAACAAATACATTTTTAAAATTATTAAGGAAAAAAGAACGAAATAAAAACGTAACCATGGTAACAACATGAAAAGTTGATTTCCGTTGATAAAATAATTCATTTCATCTCTATTTTCAAACAAATTTTATTCGCGAGCAAAGCCATTTTAGAATCGTTTGGCTTGCTTTACTGAAGGTAAGCCTTGAATTTCGGGATTCTAAAAACAATTGTTACAGCTCTCCTGATGATCGTAGAAACTTCGAAAAAACGTCATTTTGTGCAGAAAATTTCAAGCTTTCGAATGACATAAGACTTGAAAATGTGTATGGAATATTTCTTCCCTATTTTATCGAATTTCCTCTAAGAATTCGAATAGAAAAAGAACGAAATGGAATGTTCGAAAAATCGCTTCGAGGTGCAAAACTACATGCTACAAACTAATTTTGTGCCAAGTGGCATGAAAATCGACCGAACGGTTTTGGCGCTACGCGCGTAACAGACAGACAGACAGAAAGAAAGAAAGAAAGAAAGAAGGACAGACAGAACCACCTTCAGCTTTATTATTAGTAGAGATTATAATTGATCAAAATCGTCAACCTATGTTTTAAATGACTCATAGAGCAAGATTATGTGGTAGTGAACTAAAAATGTAGAAGTTGGAAAGGCCCTTCAAAAAAAGTTCCTAAGCAAAGGAGCATTGGAGGAGTTTAAAGGACCCTGGAAAAGGAGTGTATAAACCCTGATATATATAGAAAGGGAGAGAGATGAACAAAATCATTTTTGCATATTTATACGATTTTCCGGAGAAATCACAGTATATGGGTCATTTTCAAAATTTGCTTACATTTGCTGTCCGGAGGTTAAAAAGACGATTTTGAAGCATAACTTATATTTTAAATTCAATGAGAACAATTATTTTTTGCAAGAAATACCCCCGAAAAAATTCTATCACTCAAAAAATTATTGAAATTTATTTATTTATTACTTTCTTCTATATCTAATATATAGAAGAAAGTATTGGTTTCGTGAAAATTTTCGAATGTCGAATTTTGACGGATTTGCACGTTTTGAGGTGCGCTGAGTCCATTTCGACCATTTTTGGAAAATGTCTGTCTGTGTGTCTGTCTGTGTGTCTGTCTGTCTGTGTGTGAGTCTGTATGTGTGTGACCAGTTTTTGTGGCCGCGCTAGAGCAAAAACTACTGCATGAAATCGAACAAAAATTTTTGCACATATGTACCACCATGTGAACTGGTGCACCTGACTTTGTTTAGCGAATTCCTCCAAGGGGGGTGGAGCAATCGCACGTGTTCTGCGCGTGGGTGATTTCTATATCTCAGGAAGTAACCGGCGGAATCAAACGAAAATTGGTCCATAGGTAGACCCCACTGAGTAAAGGTGCTGATTCAATTTGCGTGTCAATATCTTGAAGGGGGGTGGAGCAATCGTACGTGTTCTGCGCGGGGGTGATTGCTATATCTCAGGAAGTAACCGGCGGAATCAAACGAAAATTGGTCCATAGGTAGATCCTACTAAGTACAGGCGCTGATTCAATTTGTTTGTCAATATCTCTAAGGGGGGTGGAGCAATCAAAAGTGCTGTTTTTGTCATTGCACCTACTGTATCTCGGGAAATATTGCTGCGATTTGAATGAAATTTGGAATAACACTAACCCAATATGGAAACAAGCATCGAATAAATTTTGGCGCCAATCGTCCCAGAGGGAGGGTGGGGTGATTTTTGCGCTTAGTCAACAATGCGAAAAGTTAATTCATTAAAAAATCGCTTTCACGCTATTTCTTATCAAAACATCTGAAAACTTTCAATGATTTGAAATTTTTAACTGTTGCCAATTTCTTTTTACTAACAAATAAAATGTTTGCAATTAATCTAAACAATGCTTTTGCAATGATTTCCAATTTCGCTCATTGATTCTGCATTTGCAGGGTTATTACAATAATTGGGAAATTGGAGCAGTTTCCAATTATTCGGGCGAGTACGTATTTTTTTTATATAAGTCTTTGAAAATGAGAATCGAGGCAAAAATGCTTGTCCATTGACAATTTTCGCCAAGTTCAACTATTTTTTTTATATAATTAATTGTATGAAAAAGTATATACAACAAATTATTTTTATATATTGACTATTAGTGTAGGATATTCCTAATAAATATTGATAATAGTAATTTTTTTTTTCATTAAGAAAACTACGAATATACTTTGTCTGTCAGTTCTTGTCAAGTCCGTTACCCTAAAATTATTTTAGCTAAAAAAGGTATTTATTGTAGTTTGCAGTCAAAAGATGGTAACACGTATTCAGTTAACTTAACAAACTAATGACGTAACTATATCGTACAATTTTGTTTTCCTGAGCCAAGAAGTATTGCTGTGGCGTTTCGCACAAGATATCTTCCAGGTGCGTATTTTTATTCTTCGTCAAGTCTGTTACCAAAGATTTTAGTATTAATTTTTACTTTTTCTCAACTTTTACCCCGAAATATTGTTGATTATACAACTCTTAAGAAAATGCATATTCTTATTCAATTTTTAAATTCGACAACCTAGCCATAATTTGATTTTGGTTGAAATGTCAAATCTGTTACCAAATGTCAAGTCCGTTACCATACAGTTTTTGGTCAATCTATATATATAAAGATGACAGTGTTTGTTTGTAACCGCTGGCCAGAAGCCTCCACAGCACCTACAGACCTGAAACTTGGCTCAAAAATTCGAACGTATCCCAGTAAAATGCACCTAGAAAGCCAAATTTTTAATTTCAAATTAGTTATTTTTAAATTAATTAGTCTCATTTTTGGTGTATCTGCCATAATTGAGGGGGGGGGGGGAACGTTCCCCCACCCCAAAGCATTATATATCACTGGAAAGGGTTTTTTTTTTCTGAAAAAGAAAAGTTGTAGCACGTTTCTGTCCGTTAATTACGGCAGGAGATATTAATTAATCAAATTTAGCTGATTTTCAAGGCATAACTCTACGCAATACTGAAACACTAGGTCCATTTTCCTGATCAGCTGCTCTTTTGTCCCTGAAGTTACATAGTGGTTTAAATTTTGTGTATAGATTTAAGCCTTGAAAATTTATTCAATTTGTAGAATTAATACCTCCTTACTTAACTTTCTGTCTTTTTGATTTATTTGGCGAATTGATTAAAACTTTAATATGACTTAAAGTGGAATTTAAAGGGCTGTGGAGAGCATTTGAACTAAAGGATATAATAATTTTACTTCAGAGGGTTGGAGTGAATTTAAATTTATTCAGTTGACATCCTCAAAATTCGGTGTTACCGAAAATGTCAGAATGGAACTATTATTGTTAAAAATTTAGTGATGGCTATTCAGTTCCTCTTAGCATTTGGCGTCGTAAAGTTTGGCCACAATCGAGAAATTTACTAAACCTCCCAGCCTGTGAAACACTATTTTCTCCAAATCAAAGAAAAAGAAAACGCTCTGGGAAGGAACAGTAGTTGTTTGCAGTCTAAAGCGTATTTTATTGCATGTTTAAAACATGTATTTAATGCCGCCATCACAAAATTTTTAGCAATAATAGTTCCATTCTGACATTTTCCGTAACACCGCTATTCAGTTACCCTTCGTATTTGGCTTCGTAAAGTTTGGCAACAATCGAGAAAATTACCAAACCTCCCAGCCAGTGAAATCTTGCTTATTTGAGGGTCACTGTTAGATTGTAATCACTTCAAAGAGATGGTGCGAAAAACATTATATTTCTTGCCTTTTAATGTTCACATTAAAATCATGAAAGAATGGTTGAGGCTGAGATACCTGATACAATCAGTTCTCTATGTTAATAAATTTAAATTTGGCGACCAATTTTACATTAAAATTACGGTTAAATCGGTGAATTATGTTAAATTTCAAGGGCAAAATTGCTGTGTTTGTTGAGAGTTTTCGAAAATCTTGGCACTACAGTTGCGTCAAAAGTTCCATTGAAACGTAAAAATTTCGCAAAAAATAAATAAGTTCGTCACACACACATATTCACGAAAAGAAGAAAAGTCTTAAGAGTGAGTTAAACTTTATTTAGTTAACTTCCTTTACATTTATTGCACGGGCATCGCCGTGCAGGTACTGCTAGTATTTTAATAATCGAAATTATCGTTTTAAGCTTCAAGGACGCAAATAATTTTAAATGAAGTTGGTTCTAGGCGCTATGATATAGTGTAAAAGTGAGATTACATATTGATTTTGTATGGTAACGGACAACAATTTTCCTTGCAACTTAAAGTTTTACAACAGCATTTGAATACTTAATTAAGCATCAAAGTGTTCAATCAATTACTTTTTCACACACCTAAAATATGTGACAAAACATCTGTTAGTGATTCTAAAAGAATATAAAAAAAATAATTCAAAAATTCTGAAATGTACGCATATGGTAAAAATGACCCCATATGTATTAAAAAGATTACTCGCTTGTTGAAATGAGGCCTTTTATAGGCTTTTAAAATAAAGGAACGGCACCACTCTTTTGTTATTTTCAATAGAGGAAAAAATACCTGAACATAATGAAATTAGAATGAACAACCATTTATAATATATCTATTCAAATCTCCCTTTTATTTCACTATCAACAAACATTTTGATAGCCTGGAAACTTTGCAAATCCCTGGTTCATGGTAAGTAATACGGTTTTTTTCGGTAAATCTTGTTTGGAATAAGTGGTTAGAGGCAATTTGATAAACCAAAAGATTGACGCCTACTTATCTGTTTTTTAAATCATTAGATAAAGAAAAACTGCTGAAACAAACATTTTTTAAAGAACATCAGCCTTGATAGAGTAAAACAATAAAAACATATTCTTTAATAATTGCTTTATTTTTATAAAACTATACATAATTATAAATACAATCATACCAGCTTAATCAAGCAGTACAGTCACACAAATGTAAGTATACAAGAATTTTTTACCCTAAGATGCTGTAAAATTAAGAAAATAAGTTATAAAAAGGTCACAGCAATTGAAAAAAACTTACAATAGCTCAAAACTTCATAGAAAATTACAAGAAGAGCGTATAAGCAATATTTCACATCAAAATATCTGAAATGTATTTCATAAAAACAATGAGGTATATGAACAATAAAATTTCACTTAATGAATACTTTCATGCCGTAGATTAGGAACATAAGTTACCCAGAATAGATAAAAGTAAACAAACAATAACCAAACAGGGTAACTTACAAAGAAACTTTTGAATGTCCTTTGCATGCTACAATATTAAGAAATTCATATCAATTAATCAAGGAACATTGTATTTTGTAAGGTGGCTGTATGTATACAATCAAGTAAAAATTTAAAAACTTAATGATTTCGCATTGCTCTATCTAATTCTCTATCTCATTTGAAGTAAAAATTAGTTCTACATATTTATGCGAACAGATGTATGTTTAGGGACTAATTTCTACTAATAACTTGTACAGCACATCTACATTCATACTTGATAGTCTTCACTGACACAGTTGTGTCCAATTTCCAAAGAAAATAGCCTGTGTGGCACAATATAATTCAGTTTCTCTTTAATATTAATAATAGCATTTTGTTTTGTGGTTCACATAATCATCAAGTTCAATTTCAAGAGGGTATTAAAGAACCATATTTCTTTCAACATATAACTCATAAGACTCAAACGAATCTACTATTTGAAACCTAAAAAGTTAAAGAAATTAGTATTAAAACATGAGAATGAATCTTAATTTAATGTGTTGCACATTTAATTTTTTTAAAAGGAAGTTTGACATATGATATTTTGGAAATAATTTTTATAACATTGCTATTTCAAACAAGTCCTTTTTTATTTATTCATTTTTCTCACGTTTCACAGCAGCATTTTATTCCATAAAACTTTTCCCAACTCCATCAAAAAAAAAAAAAAAAAAAAAAAAAAAAAAACTTCAAAGAAGCTTATTTCATAACATGAATTTCATAAATGACTTCCATTGGCACCAAAAGCAGAGTGATACACTCTAAATAAAATGCTACAATATTTTGTTTCTTCACAGTTGAACTCTGTTAATACAAAAAGCTAAAATCTCAAATTTATTTGTATTAACCATTATTTGTAATAATTGCGAAATTGTGAGAAAGATAAACACCTATCTGATGTTCAAAAAATAATTACAACTGTTTATTATTCTTAAGATACACTGTCTGAACTTACTAGTCTAATCACTAGTACATTCAGAAGAATTTAAGTCAATTCTGAAAATTTTTGAAAAGATGAGTTTTATCTTCAAGAAAAATTAAAATGTCCACAAGTTTATTGCAGCTAAGATTTAGCAAGCCATCCCTGGGATGAAAAAAGGACAGAATAAGGCAATGGCTTTATTCTCTACACAAAAGTATTCTATATGTACTACTTGACACAACATTGTTTTTCTTAAATCGCATAAAATTAAATGTTAGAAGATTCAGTATTTAATTGAAGAGGTCAACATTTATGCTCCCCTTAGCTAAAACTTGCATTTTAATATGTGAGATTTTCAATGTAATTAAACAGTAAACCAAATTTAACTATGAAAATAGTTGTGTTGGCCTCAATTACTCATATTAAGTGTGGTTATATGAAGAGAGTTCAACTGTATTTTCATACAATTTATTTTCAACTACATTACATTAAATTTAAAATGTTTCATTTTAAAGGAAAATCTGCACTTGAACTCTATGCTAAAACTCAGAAACAAAGAATCGAATGAATATAGAATATGGATATATCACGAGTGAACTGAATTGTTGTATTATTCAAATTGAAGTCTATAAACTATACAGATTGCAGCTTTTCCCAAACAGGGTTTCAAAAGAAATCAACAGCTTCGATGGTACTAATTATTTTACAAGGAAAAAAAAAGATTTTAATTGGAGTTAACAGCAACATCATATATTATTTGAATCAACTGTTGAGAATTTTTGGCAGTTATTTAAGCACATTTAAAACAATTTTCCATTCAGTGAGTAATCTAACAACCAAGACGTTTTTGAAATCTCTTTTCATAATACTACCTTTAAACTGGATTATAAAAAGTGATCGCTCAAAAAAGAAAAAAAAAAAAATATCTTCATTATATTTAACACAAGTATTAACTGTAACAAAAAAATACTTTATAAGGGTTATCAGGACGACTTTAAGGTCGACATTATAAAAAGGAGCCCCCCCCCCCCCAAAAAAAAAAAAGAGAAAAGGATAGAAAAGGCTAACAGACAATGCCATTGCTTTGCAGTACAAGAATTGGTCATATAAATAAATTTAAGTACTTTAAACCAGAGGCTGTAAATCTTTGCACTACTGAGGCCTTCATAATCTGAAGCAGATCACATACAATAGAAATAACGATCATTTAAGTGAAATGAGATGAATCCAAAAGTTGTCTATGTGCAAGTGAATTAATTTTTGTACCCATCTTTTTACAAGCTGTCCGTGATCCAAAGGAAAATTGCTCACAGATCACAGGCTGAGAAGTAATTGTAAGCAACAATGGAAAGTAATGAAAAAAATCATGAGAAAATTCTAACCCATTTAATCTAAATGGGGCATATTATAAATTATGTGCACCATTTTAAAAGTAACTCTCTTACGTTTGGTACCAGTCACATTAAAAGTTAGTATTGCTTTAAGTTATTTTATTATTATTATTTCAAAAATGGGCTGGCTCAGACAAAAATGTTTTCTTCTGTCATAAAAATTGTCTCGGTTATTGATTTTTTTGCTCTACTTACTTTCTGCAGCTTTATCTGACACTATTTTGCCAGCATAGCAAAATTAAGTCAAACAGTAACTTGACCAAAAGACAAAAGGGAGTTTACCTATCAAGATACCAGATAAAAATTAGGATGGCATTAAACCAAACTACAAAATCCCTTACATATTTTATGGTTGCTGTAGCTTTTACAAAGTGTGAAAATTGACAGGAATTCAAAATCTCAGGTTAGCTTTAACACTTTTATTGCCTATCACTTTTTTCCTTGCACCAAGTCGGAACATTAAAGAACTCACAAAAAAATAAATAAAAGATTTTGCTTCAATCTTTTAGCACCTATATATGGTTGGCCGTATTTTTCAAAAACTTTCTAAATAGTAAAACTATTTAAAGGATACTCAGAAATACCAAATAATTTTTTACTGGCAGATATCTTTTTTCTTACACTACAATCATAATAGCAAATTTACAGGGAACTCCACTCAATTACTTTATTAGATCAAAGGTACTCTTTATTTTTGAAACAGACTGCCCTTTTTCATAGCTGAGAATCTCTGTATATATGAAAACATACTTATGTACATGACAGTACTGATTGTAGAAATATTGATACCGTAAAATGGGGTAAATCGGAACACTTTTCAGCTTTAATTGTAAAAAAAGTAGTTAAAAGATTTTTTTTTAATTTGATTTTTTGGGTAAAATCTTCGGTCTTGCTTTGCTTTTGATATTCCAAGCAAAGACAAAACATTTCGAACAGTAATTATTCATATATATAGGAATTTAGGGGTGTTCCGAATCACCCCGCTGATAGGGGTCAATCGGAACACATGTTAAAATTTTTATTTTTGTCCATTTAACCTGTAATAGGTCTCACAAACATGAGTAATATTGATGGGGGAGAATAAGAATTGATAGTTACTGTCAAATAACAGTTTATTTTCTATCCAGTAAAGGTTTATAATTTGTCAGAATTAAAAATAATTTTGAACCTTTGAAAATTAAAATTAATTTTAAGAAATGCTTTTGAATGAAAATACAAAGCTTTAACATAAATTGAAGTCACTCATATCGTCCACAAATATGTACTTGGTCTTAAAACTAGCAGTTGTGACTTTGCTTAATTTGTTTCATAACATCTTCTGGGATGAACGCTGCCTTTTCTTTAGTTTCTTGAAATCTCTGGGTTTTGGGGATTGTCCTGTAAGAATTTCCCACTTATTCATCACTGTCTGTGTGCTGGACTTTTGCTACATAAAGTCTATGTGACTTTCCCCCATGTATTTTAAGTAAAAAGAAGTCTCCTGGAGCAAAAAATCTTTTTAAATCTGCAACTTTCTGTCATTCTAAGATCTAGTTGCTCACGAGAAGAGATAAACAGTAATAAATCCTTGTTCTTGTCTTGACTAGAAGAATTGGGGTTAGAATCTTGATTTTTCAAACAGTTTCCTTTAAATAAGTTTGAACTGGAACAACAGAACCAAGTGTTCCGATACACCCCGCAAAAAAATTTCCTATCTCATTTTTCAGTATTCTTCATTTTTATGACTCAATTTTAAAAAATGTAAATTCTAATGTGGTATTCAGTTGCTCAGATACATGCATAATTGAAACATTCCACTCTTAGGTTTGAATTATAAGAAGGTTTGTACTTGCATATGAAGTTTTGCAATCTATGAAAATGGGAAGATTTCTAGCATTCCACGTGCAGCCTTCCTGATAAGCCAGTAACGTTGCCAGATTAACAAAAGTAATTTGTTCCTACTTCCTATGATCTTACGTTTCTAAAAAAAAAAATAATGGCGAAAAATACCCACTAGTATATTTATGAAGAATTTCTTTGTACGGTCGGGAAGTTTTGTTCCGATTGTACCCGCTGTTCCTATACACCCCATTTTACGGTAATTCAAAACTTAGGTTAAAATTAGCTTTATGCTTGATAACTTAACATTTCCAGACTATGAAGTAGCTAAATTTATTGGCTGGTTTGTAGTTATTTTACTATATTAATCCTTTGTGCTACTTGTAATACATTTTATTGTGCTTAATATCATTGCTTATTTGTTCTACATTGATCATCTGACAGAGGTAATTGTTTTTTCAATGGTGATCAGTTATTCAAGAACCCAGTTATCCAAATGCTGTTTTGAATTATCAATGGTCTATGATACAATAAATAGATGTCAATAAATCATTTGGAAAATTATTACAAACCTACACAGGAAATAAGTGTAATAAAATTATTCACGTAGAAAATATCTTATTTAACAAAATTAAAACAGAATTTTATGTTCATAACTTCAAAGCGCAGTTAACCCTCTCGGCACCCTGGACCTCATATGAGGCTCCTACTTTTGAACTCAGTTTTGGAAGAAGTAAACACCTAAAATGATTTTTTTTTCACTTAGGAGCCTCATATGTGATCTACATGAATAGGTGGAGTCACTGACGGAAAAAAAAAATCATTTTAAGTGTTTACTTCTTCCAAAACTGAGTTCAAAAGTAGGAGCCTCATATGAGGTCCAGGGTGCCGAGAGGGTTAAAAATGGAAATATATTACAAGTTATTGAAAGAAACATAATTCATGAAATTAAGTACATCCAAACTTGAATTTAAGTAAGCATAACCACTATACAAAGCGGCATTTATCAAAAGCTTAAATTGACTTTAGACAATTTATTATTGTTTCAATCTGTAAAAGATTATTTTGATAGTAAGTAAATAATCTTTCCTTTAATTATAAGAAATTATATCATTAGATCAAGCAAAAACACTGAATTTTATTACTGAATTAATTACAAAGAAAACGCCATTAAAAACCACAAATACAATTTGGGTAACTTGAGCAAATTTTTCGAACATTAAAATAAGTACATAAATATTTCTAATACTTAAATTTACCTAAGTGGTGTACATAAAAATTAATGACTGTTAATTTGATTAGAAATAACATTGAAAACAAATAAAAATAAGTCAATTGCTGGAGATGTAAGAACCAATTTAAAACATGCACACTCACATAAAATTAGAAATCTACAACAATTTATACTGGTAACTCACTTAAAAACTTTCAAAATAAATGTACAAAATTTTACAAATCAAACCACAAGAGCAGGCAGTAGTAAATCTCCCAACTGGAATCAATAGTTGGGTCTTGCATCATTTACATCAATATGTTAATACAGAGCCTGAACAAAGCAGGCATTGACGCATGGTCAAAATGGCATGGTGTTACAAACTACTACACCTTGTGGTCCAAGGTCGAGATATTTACATTGTATTTGAAAGACCACTCTGAAATGAAAAGAGAACACATTTACAGGATGTAAAAATTTAAACAAGAACAGTTATAATAAAACCATGAGGAGATGGCACCTGTCAATCAAATGAGAAAAAGAATCCATTCCTTAAAATAGGTAGAGAAGGAAAAAATTGACGTGTGCCATGTTTGTGAGTTTAGCGAAATTTTAGCGATGTGATGTTCTTTGTAAAAGATGAAATAATTCTTTGACCGAAATAATGAGGCCGAAAAAGAGGCAACATTCATTGTAAACCATTCTAAATTTATCGTCTGCAACATCTTTTATTGCATTGTAATTTATTACAATATAAATTGCAGTAAATATCTTGAGTGCGAGAATTTGATTTTTAATTTATCGCTTGCTGGTTGATTTCTGTTGATGTTTATTGTTTTTATTATCATTGCGAAGAATAACGTACGAAATTTCGGTGAGTAACACTTAAGAGTTTTAGAATCAATTGAATTTTTTTATAAAAAAGTGCTTCAAATATATTTTTGTTATGTGGTTATTTAACATTGGAATGTAATTTGCAGCAGTTACTGCTTTTGGTGGCAGAAAAGTAAAAATGACAAGATTTATGTTCTTTATTGTAACCCTACTCTCGCCAATTTTTAATTAAAATGAACTATCGGAGGCGTAGCTGTCTTCGACCAATGGGTGTTCGAAGAGGTAAAATCAAGGCCCACCCACTTTCTTAGAATATGACCTAACCAATAAGACATCAGTCTTGACATCACAAAATTAAAATATTTTAACCTCTTTGGGTAATTTCTTAAAATGGGTGGAGTATTCAAGCTATGCTAGAACCAATAACAGATTTGTGAATCCGTTCTTCAGTTTTCCTCGACTTTACCACCCCTTCAGAAAAATAAACAATTCTAAAAAAAAGGAGGAGTCAAGTGCCATCTCGTCAAAGCCAGACTTTACTCCTGATTATTTGTGAGTCTTTTACACTTTTTGTGGAGGGTGATGATTTAAAGAATGCAGAAAAATGCGAGTGCGTAATTGGTCACTTTCAGCAATAATTTAAATATATGTGTTGTGTTATTGATTTTATTTAGCTATTGCACACACTAGTATTAGTATCATTTTTAACCTATTTTTCAGATTATCCGTAGTATTTGCTTAACCGCGGTTGATGTGCCAGAGCTTCCTACAACACATAACTCTTTAGAGATACAACTAAAAAGACAAAATAGAATTGGCTAACTGTATGCAATAAGAAACTTAGGGGAAAGATCTCAAAAAACAAATTGTATGCAAAATTTCTTGTTCTCCAAGGTTATAGGTTTAAACAAAGAAAATACATTAACTAGTTAAAGTGTTTGTTCTAATGATTCGTTTATCAGAGCATCGTTCATTGTTTTGACATGTTCATTGAATTCATTCATTTGTAAGATTTTGTTCATTTAAAAGAGTTTCAGGTGATCTCTCTGCGAAATTTACTCACGACAAATAATTGTCAGAAAAGAAATAAAAGGCATTTTTGTAAATGGTTTTGCAGAGACATGAGAAAGGTTTTAACAATTGGGTGCAATAGGTGGTCGGAAGTCTAAACATTTCATTAGTAATCCCAAAAAGTTACACAGAATACTACAAATGGATACACTGAAAAGATGCAAATGAACTAAAACAGTTAAAGTGATGAGTGATTTAGAAAGGGAAAATGGTTCAAAACCAATATACTACACTATCTTGAGGACTGCAATAAGGAAATTTATGAAATTAGATTGAAGCTAAAAATTTAAAGATGATTGTAATTCAAATAATAATAATTAAAAAAAAATGATTTAATCATGAATACATCACTAAAAGATTTCAAACTGTTCACCATTCAAAAAAAAAAAAAGTTCATTCATTTTTAGGTATAATTGTACTGACCTGTTCATTATATAAGAATTTAGTCTGGTAGACCCGTTCCTTTGTGAACAACACATCCTTACTATTTTTGTCATTATATGAAAGAAATTCTAAAAATATATATTACTTTGTTGAATACTTTAAAAATCGTGCACATTTTAATATTTAAAACTTTTCTTCCGAAGTTTCAAATTAATATTTCTACTTTCTACTTTGTGTTTGACAAGGAAATAATGTTTCACTTTCATGAGAAATTACTTTAGTTAAAGAATGCATTTAGGGGCTGAATTTATTGGTATACTAATATTTTACGTAGTGATTTTCATCTTCATAGAAAATAAGTTGTTAGCTTACTAGTTGAGTCAATTTGCTGCTCTTTCAGAAAGAAATATATCTTCAGATTTGGAGAGAGAGAAAACTTGAAGCTGTCAACCTCCCGGCTGATCGAGAGACGGGACTGATTAGCACCACGTGACTGAACCGGGAAAGCGAACAAACCGGTTTGACTGTGAGCAAAGAGTGGACATTGGGAGCTTGGAGGTTTGACTAAGAGGAACGAGTCAGAGAGAGCTAAGGCTCGCAAGCTAGAGATTTTGCCAAAAAGAAATCAGGTCCACCTGCGACCATGTACATTAAATTGTGTATATTTATGTAAATAAATACTTGCAACATAACCCAGATAATAATAAAATAAAATGCGAAACTGAAGCTTTGTCCTACATTGTGTCACAGTAACAGCGGAAGAACGAACAAAGAACTACAATGGACCTGATTTCTTTTTGGCAAAATCTCTAGCTTGCGAGCCTTAGCTCTCTCTGACTCGTTCCTCTTACTCAAGCCTCCAAGCTCCCAATGTCCACTCTTTTCTCACGGTCAAACCGGTTTGCTCGCATTCCCGGTTTGGTCATGTGGTGCTAATCAGTCCTGTCTCTCGATCAGCCAGGAGGTTGACAACAGCACTAACAGATGAGTTTTCTGAAATGTTAGAGCTAAATAGGAGTGACAGCTATATGATAATGTTTGAGTCTTAGCTCTCTTGGTAAACACAGTTACAAATAATGCCACAATGAAGAAAACTTGATTAGAAAATATTACTTACGAACAAAAGTTATTCTTTGATTTTCATACTACAATGCTTGGATGTGTATGTAGCAATTTATGTGAAATTTGCTATGCGAATGTTTTTAATGCAGCTAATTTTACTTATAGAAATGTATTTCTATGATGAACAAAAATTCAAAAAGTACTTATCGATTTCGTCAACGTTGACTTCTGTTACCCAGATTATCATTAACAGTTTCTACCGCACTGAGTACTTTGCTGAGGTATTTAAAACCTTTTTGTTATTTTTTTAACTAAAAATGCCATTCCACCAAATTAGTAAAACGAGCACGACAAATTTTCCTGTCTGATTAGGCTAAACTTCAGATTAAAGGTTTTTAGTGTAGCCAGTAGTGTAGCTATGGGGTCCAGCGCCCGTGGCAAACTTATGAAATTGCGCCCCCCCCTCCCCCCAAGGATCAGCCTAATGTGAGGTCATTCTGACCTCCCAAAGTTTCCTGGTTCCAAAAATTTTTTGATTTTTTTTATTCGGAAACTTTGCAGACAATATTGCAACTTTGATATTCTTTTTTCTTTCTTTTAGTGTTACTTGGGAGAGCTTTTATATTTCTACATCAGGTTTTTTGATGTAGAAGAAGTGCTCAAACTCAGTGAAGGAACACCCTCACCAGATGACTAATGTAGCAATTTTAGACCTTTTTCTTTCTGTAAATATGTAAAAAGAAGTTATTTCTATCGATTGATCTAAAAAAGATGTTTTAAAACTGTATTTTTTCAAAAAAAAAAATACGAGGAGTTCATTTACTGGTTGGTCTACCCTATATAGACTCCAGGTCCCATATAAGAAATTCTATCCTGTCAAAAACAGATTCAAGTTAACATCAGTGTATCCAACCAAAATCAACCAAAACAAAGTTGCACATTCTGCATGGTTTGTGTTGCAGCGTGGCTGCGCATTTTGTGCTGCTCGGGACAGTCTATCAAATTTTTGTCTTATAGTCTGTTCGGACTTGACAAAATTGTATTTATTGATTTATTTATTTATTTCAATTATTTTTTCTTTCAAACTGCTGCCCTTAGTTGCTGCGCCCGTGGCAAGAGCCACTCCTGCCAACCCCTGCTATGTACCACTGAGTGTAGCTACATATAAATAAAACAGCTCAGACAGTAAAGTAATGAAAATAGTTAAAAAATATGAGTTTCAAAATGAACATAAAACTGTTTTATCCAAAATTTATTAAAAAAGCTTTTGTTTTATTTAAATATAACAACAAAAATACAGAAGAAAAACTCACTTCAATTTTTTACATCAACAACAGGAATTTGGACATTCACAGGAATAGCATATTCATATCCTCCTTTGGATGCCATCTGATGTTGTAGGGAGTTTAGCTAAAATAATTGTAATGTTTAAATTTTTACAGCAGTTATAAAAAATGTTTTATGTAATTTCTAAAAATAATTTCACACAAGATAATAATTATTGCATCATGTGTGTAAGGTGTTTAAATTAAAACATTACTGCAAAATAATAGGGTCTTTTTATTTCCTGCTTTTACAATGATTATTTCACAATGATTACCATAAAAATATTCCACAGGACATCTTGTGTGTAATCCTTTCATGGGTCATTTATTTTCTTTTAAATTCCTCCCAGTTTTTTATGTTTTATTAACAATTAAGCAATAGCATTTAAGGAAATGAATTTTATTTTAACATTTAAATTTCAGGGGTGGGAAGTATGCTTTAAACAGAACCATTTACAGTCATAAAGGAAAGCACATTTAATGGTGACTATTTGCTATGAAAAAATCAGAAGCATGTTCCAATGCACAAGGGTACATCACATTCTGCACAGAAACAGCGGGTCCTCTTTTCTTTTCATTTTGCACTATATTTTCTACATGGTCTATGGGTGGGAAATCATCTTGGGGGTATGATGCCCCAAACTGGTTAAGCGCACATCATACGGAACTGCATACTTCGGAGTTTCCACCGTTCTAATAGCAGTGTCACTATATTGTAAGAGGAATTGTGCTTCCCAAAGGCGTAATTTGTATGATCTAGTAGGTGGGAAGTAATCTTCCAATGGCCCATGAAAGGGTTAATGACAACTTTTGACCACACAATCAAGTTATTTTATTTAACAGGGTGGGAAAAGATTTCTTTTTCAGAAAAATGATAGGAGGCAATAACATGAGTAACACCCTTTTGCTGGCATACAAACCTGATATTACATGTAACTGCGAGACTTCAGTCAACTGGATTATTTTCTGACAGGGGGCATGAGATTGTGCCAAATAGATTGTGGTGTAACTAGATAACTATAAGAGGTAGGATGCTGTTTTTATAACAGATGGAAGGCTTGGAATGTGTAGCACCTGGCTTTATCAATTTCATGACTTACTCTCAACTATTGATAATCATACTGCCGTGGGCAGGTAAAAGGCAGTAACTGCAAAATTTTTGATTTTAATTTTTTTGCATTTTTGAAATCTATGTTACATTAGTTTTATGGTAATGGTACAAAACATTTTTTTGGTTGCCTCTAAAAAAAACTATTTTTTAATCAATGCTAATTAGCAGTAACTGCAGTTTTTGTTACATTGGCAGGTAAATGGCAGTATTTGCATTATTTTACTTTTTCTATTATGTGAGCACTGAGCAGTAGAATTAAACAGGTCATAGGCTCATAGGCCGTTAAAAAATGGGTGGATGTTTAAAATATGGCCGTTATTGGACAGATTTCTAACTTGACTATTTAAGGTCAATAACGGCAAGTAAACTCACCAGCAAGTTCAGAAATCATGACTTGAGAGGAAAAGCAGAGCATGAAGCAAAAGCTTCAGAAATCAGCGAATGAATTTTGCAGAGGAATCAAGTAGCTTTTGCAACTTAACAGCATGAAAAATATTGTTGTAGTTATCAATTATTACTTCAAGGTAGGTCAGTCAATAGAATGTTCTCCCCTTAAGATCTTTAATATTACAATGAATTTTAGAATGATTATTACTTGTAAAATCTACATGTGTAAGTTTTCAAGAAATAAAAATATTCCAAAGAAAGTTAATAAAATTAATATGATCTATCTTACACTGGCATGAACTAACCATGTTGCAATTAAGGGTGGGAGGGATTGTCCCATGACATAGGGGCCATAAAAGGGATCCAAAAGGGCGAGATGAAAACTGTTTTATGTAGTAGTATGCATAGCTAAAGGACATCCAAAGATGTTATTGTGCTGGGCCCCTAAACATGCAAGTCTAGCACTGCACATAAATTTTTTTTTTACTGATACCTCAGTATTCTCTTTCAAAGATAAATTTATAAAAATGAATACTTACATGAACATTCATATCACCTGAACCAACATGAGCTGTATGCCTAAAATTTGTGGGACTGCCAATCATTGATCTATCGATTCGATGCCTTCTTTTCTAAAAGAATCATTAAATATTAAAACAAGAAATGTGTGTTTCAAGCATTAGAGGTAACAAAATATTTTAAATATTTACTTTGGAATACAATAGTGAATTACACCAGATTGAAAAAAAACATAGAAATAGAATAAAACATTGGTTAGCTCTGGCATCAGGGTAGGTAAAAGCTAAAAAGCTAAACAAAATTACATTCATGTTAGTCAGCTTAAAAATTTCAAATCAAAACATCAATATTCTTCAAACTGACTTTTAAAAAATTCTTTTTAATCTTCTTTTTCTCTACAACACTGATGAATGGTTTTCCAAATTTTTCTGAAACATTTTGACTCTTAATAGCTAAAAAATGAATACTTTTTTGAGAACTAGTTTCTATCTTTTCTGATAATGACTTTGTTTCTCTTTCTATGAGTTAAGACGACAGTGGCATCGACACGGGGAAATGGACCCCCCCCCCCCGAAAAAAAAATTAAGTTAGGAGCAAACCCCCAAACTTTTTTTTTTTAGAAAACCAAAAAAATTCTCTCACAATATCATAGTATTGAAAAATTTACTGCCCCCCCCCCTCCAGCACCATTAAAGATAGTGATGAATCCCTAGTTGCTATTTCATTCATTAACATTACTGAAAATGGCCTTTATTCATGTTTTACAGATTGGATTGGGGGAGGGGAGCACCGAATCTCCCCTCCTTTAGCATCACTGAGATTGTCTCAAATTGAGTTTTGAGAGCTACAATTTAGGAAAATTTACTGGGAAGAGCTAACAAATCCCATCTTCTGTTTCTGCAAGTATATTGTTCTATAGACTATGTTCATATTGGATATTGCTAATTCTTATTTTCCGAGTAGAGTATTCTTATATTACTCTAAAATAAATAATCTTTTGAAGAACCAATTAAAATTAATAATTAGCTAACTTAAGTTAAATTTAATAACTTACAAACTCTTACAGGATGCAAAAGAGTTGAAGCATCAAATACAACATGCAATTTACAGCAAAGCTCAGCTTCAATGCTTGCTATTCAAAAAAAAGTTTGTTGATTGAAAAATATGTTGTAGTTTGCGAAAGGAACAAGAAATTGTTAGCGAAAATTTTGTTGAGTGTGTATAAGCTAGTCCCTTCACTTAGAACTTGGTCTTTAGTTCAAAACACTAAATTGCTAGACATATATGGCATTTTTTGCGATAAGTATAAGCTGGTCAATTATTAAGTTAATATTAAATTCATTGACTTTTAAATTATTTTAAAAGATGAGTAAAAATCTTTTCAAAAAATGAACACCTGTACATCGTACAAAATAAAACTTTCAGGTACATGGTATATTTCACAGTTAAATGCACCTCAAAGATGTAAACCGAAGTTCCCATTGGTACTAACTTTTTAATGTTGTCGATAAAATACTTTAAAAAAAAAAGACTGTAGCAAAATTTCTGGTTTATAGAGTTAAATTTTTTTTCCCTATATTATATGTGCATTCAAGAACCCAATAATTGAATTTTAAAACTTGGAGGAGCAGGCCTGTCATTTGTGGCAGTAGGGGGTCAAGTGCTCTTTAGTGAACTCTTGAGGTACAGTAGATTCTCGATAACTCAAAGTATCAAAAGATGAGCTAAAAATCTTTGAGTTGTTGGTAGTTTCGAGTTATAGGAAGTTCTCACAATTTCTTTGAGAGTTTGGGACTCGATAAAAGTTCAAGACAAAGGAATATTCCAGTCACAAGCATTCCAGCTATTGAGATTCGACTGTATTTACATGCAAGTGGGAGTGTTTTTTTATGTTTTTTTTTTTTTTTTTTTGTACAATTACATTCAGTATATACCAGGGTGTCAATGATTTAAATCAATTGATTTAAATCAGTGATTAAATTGCGATTGAAATCAATTGATTTTTTAAAAAAAAATCATTGATTTAAATCACTTTTTCTTTAATCCTTATAAAATTCTCTTGGACAATCCCAATTTCATCATTTTTGCCATTTTTTAGAGTTTTGATTTCCATCTAATAAATCAAAAGTAATCTTACTCATCCCCCCTCCACAGATGGTGGAAGGTTGCAGTCCAAATAATATGTATGCACAAATAGTGCTATTTGTTTTGTCTAATATGTGAAATAAAATACATGCAGCTGCAGGGCAGGTGTTGCAAAGAGTGAATTGAGGGGGTCCATCTTCAGCTGGTTATTTCCCATCTCTACACTTAACAGTTGTTGAATTTCTTACTGTAAAATCAGGAAAGTAACCCCCTCCTTTTCAAAACCAAAAAGATACATTTCAGGAGGGAGGGGGGAGTTATAATGGGGATTTAAGATAAATTTCCATTTAGAGGAATATGGGGGGGGGGGGGATACTTTCATGATTTTATGGTAACTTCTTTCTTTTTCTTTATTTTCATTACAGTTGAAAAAGTCATATTTAATTTTGAAATTTTTGCATATAAATTTTTCATTGTATTTTTATTAAAATTTCATTGTAATGCTGCTTAATGTCTTTATTTTCTTTAATTTTCTGTATAGTGTTTCATAATTTTGTTGATATTAAAAGTGATTAGAATCATATGTATTTGCATTGAATCCGGTTTTCCATCATAGTTTTTTGGTGAAGCTTTACTTCAAAGGTGTTTTTGTATTTTTAAAAACTTAAAGGTAAGTCGTTCATGAATGTAAATTAATTATTAACTGAATTTTCTAATTTTTTTTTTAAATCCGATTGAAATTTAAAAAAATCTGATTTAAATCAAAAAATCCGATTTAAAAAAAAATCATTGAGTTTTTTTTACACCCTGGTTTATACCCCTTGCCTCTCCCCGGAAAATATTCGAAAAGACGGGCCTGCCAGGCAGGGGCGTCCCAAACTAAAATTTTTGGAAGGGGAAAATTTTCATTTTGCCGAATGAAGTTCAATTTTACCTAATGATAAAAGAAAAGCATGCACATTGCACACATGCATAAACATTGTACATGCATAACATTTAGTGAGAAAAAAAACATTAGGCATCTTTTAAAAAACAATTCTAAAAACAAAAAAGAACAAATAATCTCAATGTAGCAATATTGCCTTCAAACTGCCGAATCATCAGCAAAATGTGCCGAATACGGAAATTATTGGGAGGTCACGGTGACCTCCCATTAGGGCGCTCCTGCTGCCGGGGAGGGGAAGCAAAATTGAAGTATAATAACAAAATGTTCAAAAAAAAAAACCCGCATACAAATTATGTTTATCAGAACGAGAACAGCAATTTCGTTTTCTTCCTTCCTGGCAAACTTACAGGCGGAGGTTCATCGGTGACGCAACAAGAGAAACACTGTATCCAGATCTCGCTCATCCTGCCGACAAAGTGGTGGGGGCGGGGCCGCCTCCCTCCTCCCTCCGCTAAGGGCCTCAGTTTGGCGCGCGCGCGCACTCCTCCTAGATTCTCGTCTGCTCGGGGACCTGCAACACACAAGAGAAAAGATCACGACTTGTTCCGGAAATGAACGCAGATGGTTTCGGCCGGAAATGAATGAACACAGAAATGTCTCATTCAATTAACTGCAAATGCATTTAGAATGGAAAAGAAACAAAGCGAAATGACTAAATTAAACAATAGCTCTGGGTCATAACTCAACTGAAATTTGTGTTACCAGCATCTACACATTAGTTTCGCAAATTTCCAACTATCTCTGACAGTGCAATACATATATCAATGATCAAAGCAAAAAGTTTTTTTTTTTCTTTGGGGGGGGGGGGGGGGGGGGGGGCTCGCATCTTGCATGTCAAGCAAACCATTTGATCAAGTGAAAAAAAAAAAAGACGAATTGAAACAAGAACATAATTATTGTTTTTTTTTTTTTTACTTTCTCCTGTTGATTTTTTATGCTAAACTATGTGTGATCATGTTTCTAATTTAAACTATCTTTTCAATTTTTTTATTCACATTCATACTGAATATGATACAAAGAAGTTATAAATCGGTACATTTTAAAACTTATATACTATAAAACCACCATCAAATCTAAATTTTCTATGCAGTTGTGATTGTAAATGAATTGCTTTTTGAAAAACGGAATACGTCAACAAACACTTAAGTTGATATACACTCAACTTCTTAATTTTTCGATAAAACTCTTTCTCCAAATTTGCTTAATCGTCGCACAAAATTTGCCGATTTTTTTTTTTTTTTTTTTTTTGACCTCCGCCTTTGAACACTGTTTAGACTTTTAATATTCTAAAAGGCAGGGGGGAAAAAAACTCCACATTTCAAGTAAACAAAGGAAAAAAAAAACTCTCAGTTAATATCTTTGGTATGAAATAACTTCAGCTAGACATGATTCAAAGAACATTCATTTTTTCCGCATTCTAAGCGTAGTTAAATTATATTCCAAAATATACAGAAATGAAAACAAATACGAAAAATTAGTAAACCTAAAGGACCATGTTAATTTCTTCACATCTAAAAACACAGAAAATATTTATTGCCAAAGACTGAAGTATTTTTCTCAATAATTTGACTTTATTGAATTCAAACAGAACCCTCCGGATTGTGATGTGAAGACACCAAGAGATGAAACCCGGTAAAATATTTTATTTGTTATTTATTTATTTTTTATACCTGTTATTTACCCTAACTCCTGGTCCTTCTCGATGCGATTGTGTGGCATGCATACAATTGTCGGATTGAAGGATGATTTCGAAAAAAAATAAGCGGAAGCTGAAAAACAAAATAGAACTTTGTCTGATGCAGAATAAATAGCCCGTTGAGACGCTGAGCCATTAATCACCGAACAAACAGTCAGTCAACCAACACATTTGGAAAGTTCTAAAGCGATAAATTACTCAAATACCGACAAACGAAAAAAATCAATTTAAAAAATATCAGTTGGTTTCATACATGAAATTGAAAGTTTTTGTTTTTTTACAATGATGTTGCGAAGAAAGAGGGGGGGAGGGGTTAAGGAGATTCCAACGCGCAAAAAACAGATTAGAGCAGCGATTCTCGATCGGCGGTCCGATACTGACCAGCAGAAAAAAATCACCGGTTCTCAGATTTTTAATCGTCCATGTTGAAAGAATTTCCTTACTCAGAAAAAAAAAGAAAAAATCTGGTATGGACCCCACACTACTTCCTTTTACGTGTAAATTTCTTAGTAGTTGCCTTAAGTGTTAAAAAAAGTGCTTGGAGTGAGCAAGGTAACAATTGAAATATTTACTCCCCTAATCTACCACGAAACAATGCAAAAAATATTTTACAATGGTTATTTTTCTAAGTATTGCTGATTTTAATATCATTTAGTAAATTTTTCGCAAAATATCGCCAATAGCGCCAAGTTGAACCCAAATTCAAAAAATAATTTTTTCGCCAAATTTGTCGCCAACTTGGCGATATGTCGCCAAGTTGGCGTCAAACACTTGGCGACCAAAAGCTTGGCGACATGTCGCCAAGTGGTGGCGCCAATTCATATCACTTGAGTCTGTATTGAAATTAACATTGATTTACCCCAAAAAAGGGGTAAAAGACCCCTTTGGGAACATTCGAATGCAATCACAAGGGGAGGTGCACAACTAGACCCCCCTCAGAGCCTACATACCAAGCTAGAAGTTTCTACGGCATATAGTTTTTGAGTTATGCGAGCCACATACGCACATACATCCGCACATACGTACATACAGACGTCACGAGAAAACTCGTCGTAATTTACTCGGGGGTGGTCGAAATTGATTTTTCGGCTGTTTGTATGTTGTTAGGTACATATGCACGTGCTGACAGGTCGAAAAAACCACGCGACATTCACTCAGGGGTGAGCAAAGTCAAAATTTAGACCGAAATTTGAGTGAAATTTTTTTCGTGATCACAATACTTCCTTTACTACGTAAAAGGAAGTAAAAATGAAAACACCATTAACAATAATAATATCTCATATACGAAATCTTTTACATGAATTTTGTGATTAATTTTCGTAGCTTTTAATAATTTTTCAGCAATGTGTACTGCTTATGTATATTTTTTATAGCAATAATAACTTAATTTTTTCT